>DWCF01003991.1:0-17809 GCA_018230265.1 Delias oraia
TGGTAATTATGGGTGTATTCTGCATGTGAGATATTTTAAATTTTAAAATACATAGTTTTGGTAATAGAAATTTCCATACATTACTCACCGTATTAGTAAGTTCAAGTGGCAATGGGGAAGAAAAGTTCTCGAGTGGCGACCGCGTACCGGGCAGCGCAGAGTGGGACGTCCTGCTACGCGATGAAAAGGTGATCTCATAAACGTCGCGGACAACCGCTGGATCCAGTTCGCTCAAATTCGCAATAGGTGGGCGGCCTGTCTAGCAGTGGACTTTAAAGGGCTGATGATGACTGTTATTTTTTTTGTATAGGTAAGTTTAAATGAATAATGTGATGTATACTTTCAGTACCGGCTGACGGCGTGAAAGGGAAGACGTGGGGTCCTTCAACGGGCCACACGCGCACGCGAACGCACCTGCCGCTGCCTGCGCTGAGGCCGCGCCCGCACCACCCGTCCACCTCCGCGCCGCACCTGTCGCCCGCGCGAGCTGCTACAGCTTCGCCCGCCAGGCATCCAGGTGAGCCCGCTGACGCGAACGACACCACACCCTACTTGTCCGCTGAAGTTTTTCTATAAACATAGTTGTGAGCTGGAAGTTGTTTGGAAGAGTCGACCGTAAGCTTGAACCGAATCGGCTATCGCCCCTGACAATATTCAGTAGAATTAAATGTGATACACAAGTCCCATAGACAACGATACACCGCTAGTTACTACACAAAGAAAGGTATTTTGTAAATATTTTTTATTATATAGCATTTTGAAGTATCCACATAATTGTTAATTGTTCTGCTAATAGAAACATAGTTACGTTTGGAAAAGTGTTTCGTTTGGTTTTAAAAGATTCCCTATTTCTTGATATTTAGTAAATTAAATATAAATGGTTGATTTTCACTGTCTATGCTTAGTTTGTCTACTGAACTAGATGTTTGTGGTAATGTAACGAAGTGCCAGCCTCTGAAAGGTCGCATTCGAAAGCGAGCGTCGCATGTGGGCGCCACGGCACGGCACGAAGGCGAGGGCCTGGCTAATGGTACATTTTGTCCACCAAAGAGGCGGACGTAAGGGTAAGCGCGGACGAGCATCCGAAGCGCAAGGCGCGCAAGTCCAAGTCGCAGGTGCGCGCGCCGAGGAGCGAGCTGGCCGCCAAGCGCAGCGGCAGCCACGACGACTTGCTCCACGAGCAAGAGGCGCCTCAGCGCGGCCGCTTCTTGCTCTGTCCGATGTTCAAGTCCGCCGCCGACATCCCGCACCACTACGACACAGTGTTCGACGCGCCGGACCGCCGCAAGCCCGTGCACGGCGACGTTAAGCGTAACTTCCTCAAGTCGATCCGATCGAACAGCCTCGCCGGCCTCCTGGCCGTCGCTGGCAACCTCTCCTCCGACACCACGCAGCTGCTGCGCGACGACTGACCCCCACCACTTGTCGCCGTGTGGCGGACATATCATTGTTCTCACATTCCTCGTCATTTTGCATTTCTCCTCCTCCCTACCGCTTCCCTTTCCCTCCCGCCACCTCCCTGCGCTTCACTTTCTCGTATTTACGTAAATACATAGAATTGGTGATACGCAGTCGTATTTATCATTAACTTGTACCTTGACAAGTTCGCTGCGAACAAGTTACGAGGATTTCGTTAGGTTTAAGTTTTTTTTAAAAAGAAAAACAAAATAAAAAGACTTATTTTGCGCTAGGTTGGTTAGTTTAGATTAGAACCAGTGTTTCTGTAATTGTCGGCTGCACTTTTCGAGATCTTGATACGAATCGTAGAGTAGTCATTTAAGTGAAGCATTTATTCCGACTTTAGTTACGCTTTAGTATTAGGCGAATTGCTGGCGCACGCGTTCACTGTTTCGTTTGTGTGTTGCCGGCACTTTGGTTGGTTAGCGTTTAATATAAAACTAGATCTGTTTAAGGTGTACTTTAAAGACTTGATAGGTTTTCAAATTGACTGAATTTTTTAGGGTTTCTTGCCAAATGAATGTATGAGCGCCGAAACGCGTGGGAATTTCATAAATTTATTTAAAAATGAAAAAAAAATGACAATCCCTACGCTGTATCTGCGATGCTAATTTTTTCGTAATTTTTTTTGTTTCTTGCTGCGAAAGGATCGTCAGATAGTCTGCCGTACCCTTGTAAGTATTTGAGCGGATGCTCCTAGAGATGAGCAAAATTCCGAAATTGTCACAAAGCAGTAGTTAGGAATGGCAGATGTGAAAGTGATGTTTGTGCGTGTTGTAGATTTAAATAGATTCCTTTCTTTTTGTAATTTTATATCAGTTTTGTGAATTGTAAGCATTTGTTTGCTTCCGGCCTGTTTTATGCTATGCATGCTTATCAGTTCAGTTGCTATACGGTAAAGTATGTGTTCTATATATATGTATTTTTGTACTTACGTTAGACTCTGCTTCTTCACCATGTCATATGGCACGCTTTCAAATGTTTACAATGCTCTCACGCCCGTTGGGAATCTGTCTGAACGTACATTCCAATTGTTCGCGCGCGATATTCTCTCCTTGGATAATCAGACAGGCTCTCAAAGTCGGGGGTAGACTTAGGATATATGTAAGATAGTACAAAATTTCCGCTGTAACATGCGTTAACTCAGCTCCCGTGGTGGTGGATCCAGTCTGGTGTCACCAGAGAGCCTAGGCGGGGTGACAGGGGAAACTTGCGCGCGCTACCCTAGATTTTGCGAATCGAATTTTGCCCGGAAATGTTGGGGTACCCGCGCAGATGCGATGATTTTCCGCTGTCGGCTCCCATTCAAAAGCCAAATCGTTGCGTATAGAAAACAAAATCTCTTTTGGTGATCCGGTGTCCAGTTTATACTTAATTCTTTTATATATCAATAAACCTTTCCATAAAATCGACTCTGGTGTATTCTTTTAACATGGGTCTACTAATAAACTAACACTCCCCTTAACAATGCGACAGTCGACCATAGATAGAAGTCTTAGAGACAGTGAGGTGAAGGAAAAACCGTGGCTTAGCTTTCTAATCGGGACGGATTCGATGGAGGATAACTATTAAATAACAATTACGCGAAGATTTCATTTGCAGACGTAAGTATTCTTTTATTTTTATAATTCAGCCGAGCACCGACACGCACCCGATCTCATTTTATGTATATAATAATGTTGTAGCTGTAGTTACATCTCTAATGTTTTGGTAGCATATAGATCATCTGATAACAACTACTTAATATTTAGACAGAGTACTTCGGGTACGGGACGGTGCAGAGTGAATGTTAGAAGCGCGATTGATTGTTCCCGTCCAAGAAGTCGCGTTTCTAAAGCTCTCGTTCCTACGCTTTTTATGTTGCTTATGAACTGGCATGCGTAGTTACATGTACGTAATAAACACGCGATTCTATTTGCACACAACCACTTCACGAAATGCATTTTTTTAAGTTCCATAGTACAAAGCCATAGTAGTTATGTGTTTTAGTCTAATGATAGGAATGAATTGTTGTAATACCCACTTACTTATTAATAAAGTTCGGTCTTTGTGCTCTGTCTATGCAGCGAAAGATTTACAGAATGCTAAGACGTTTCAAATAAGCGACGTTTATAAGTAAGACGGGTCAGTGATTAATGTTGTATGCAATTAAATAATGATTTTAATTTCATACGTTCCATTCATTTATTTTCATTGCACCGTGTAAAATGTTCAACAAACCCTAATTGAGCATCGATGTGATAAAACATACAGTCGACTCTCGTTAATTCCAAACTCGCAGGACTTGTCGAATTATCGAGTGTTCATAAAATCCAATGGCTGGAAATTTTTCAGGGAAAACAAATAAAACTATTGGAATTATTAAGTGTTGCTAATCAATTGTTAGTTTAACTTCTGTTTTATAATGACAATCGTAAATAAGTACATACATACGTATATTTATCATGTAAATATCTTTCAAAAGGACTCAGTTATATTGATTTGCTTCACATTTCTAATGCACAAACTGCTCAATAACTTTTTGTAAGAGAAAAACTGCCTGAAATTTTTGTACCTCACTTTCGTCTTATAGACAAAGTTTTGAATTGTTGTGTTTGAAACCGATGAGCATGAATTAACGCGTTGTTTCATTGAATAGCGATTTTTCCTTGACTTCATGTTTTGATTTAGTTCAATATAAAAAGAGATTTTCTATGGAACTCGTAATTATTTTGCATTATACGGTGATTCTAATTGTTACAACTATGAATTAACGAGAGCCGGCCGTATGTATTTAACTAAATTCTTAATGTACAGGCCTTTAACTAAACCAAAGTAAACTTGATTAATTATAAAAAGAAACACTGCCTGACATTTAGTTTACCGCCCCTTAATTATAAACGATTCTAAGATCAGATTTTAAGCATGTACATCTCATTTTTACAAGACAAATGCTAGTTAGCGAGCATGTTTGAAATTGTATCAAGAAAAGTTTAGAAATAATGGCGTAAATAGTGTTTACTAATAAACATACAATTTCTAGGCATTTAAATCATTGTGTTTAAATAATTAAATTATATATGTCGTGTTATTAACTGAATTTTATACTGATACAAAAAAAATGCAAGTAAAGTAGGTGTTCTCTAGGCAAATGCTTGTCTGTTTTATATAAAACAAGAAAGAGAAATCCTAATCCCATTGATTTGTTGCATCGATGCTAATTGCTATGTATAGATGTCGTACGCACGCCCCTAGTCTAATGCCTATGTTTCTATTCACATAGGTTGTTTTCTTCCTTACACAGACTTCAGTCCCGACGAGTGGGGGCCGGAGTTCCCCCTCAGCTCTACGTCCAGGTACACGATCCCCATGCCCACGCTCTATAGCACAGAAGGTTGGTTCATTTGTCTATTTGGTGATGTATTGAACTCCGTATCTAAGCCTAAGGCAAAGCACTCGAGACTCCGCTGGAGCTCGTGTCTAAGTGGTCGTTTGCCTTTCTAATTTTATTTTAAAAATGTTCTGTGAGTCCTCGCGTCTTATAAGAGTTCAAAATCAGTTAATATTACAGAGGATGAAAAGATTTTATTTGTTAGTGTTAGATATTAATAATATAAAGTTTAGTTAAGTATTATGTATGCACATTAAATAATTCCGTTAAAAAGTCTACTGGAAGTAGGTATAATTAATATTTTGCCAATAAATAGTGTCATTTGAGTTTTAATCTGTATCTTCCAGGCTACAAATTCAAAAAGCCCAGTATAATCGAGCTGGTGCTGTACAACATGGCAGCGTTGCTGGGCGGAGTGGCGGCCGGATATGACGTCAGAGTTTCCAATGTCAGCCCGCTGCATCCCACCCTGCAGCCACATAGGTAGGACATTGCATTTAATTACACATGTCATATCGTAAATTATCGTTGTGTTGCCGGCTTATTACGTCGCTTAAGCGGCATTCTTAAGGGTCTTCGATATCGTCACTCACTCACCGAAACAAAATAGATGTACCGTTTAGTATAGCTACCATTTCACGCTGAGTATTCTGTGAATATTTTGTTTTCTATAAAAGTAGCTGTGACATTTCTCCTACGTCCGGGATTAAAAAGGAATTTTTCAAATTTGTAGAACGGAGTTAGAATCGGAAGTGCTGAGCCCGTCGGTGTACGATGGATTCGGCTTCGCTCACAACACGTACCACGGACCCACGAGGCACGTGCGGGCACCGCTCAACGCCCTCACCGACCCAGTAAGTGGCTGCCAATGCTCTTTTATGTACCTTATTTTAAAGACGTATGTTTCTTCCTTAATGATTAAAGAGTAATAGAATAATGCTTTCATTGCCAGTTCTCTTCTGTCTCTTCTAAGGAGAACACACTTGTTTAGAATTTATTAGTATATAGTATTCAATACTAATACTAAAACACTTGTGGTTGTATAATAAAAAACGAAATTGTGATGCTCTAAAGGAGAAACAAAATTAAAAGCTTTTATTTCACTTGTTTTCTTATGTTGTATTACATTACATTGAAATTAACAAAGACAAATCACAGCTAAACTGATATACATCAGTCCAATTATACGACACAGTAAAGAAATCCAATACAACTTGTAAATAATCTATTAACTTTATTTACAAGTATAAATAAATGTATTACTTAAACTGAATCGCTAAATTGAATAGTAGTGTATGTTAAGTCCAGAGTGAATAAGATACAGTTGTATGTAAATAATGTCGAATCTCCTGTTGCAGATATCTAGCCTTCAGGTGGAGGAGCAGAAGCCTCTCCGTTTCACCGACTCGCCCACGCACTACGCGCACCCGTCTTCCTCCTCCGGCTACGGCCACTCCGCCCAACCGCTTTCGGGCACCTCTGGCCTCGGGACCAACTACACTTCGACCCAAGCAACTCCCTCTCCCAGACGGACCTCCTCGACGTCTGAGCACTTGGCGGATCTTTACCACAATTACCGCGAGAACTTTCAGCCGTCGCCCTCCCAAGAGCGGCAAGAGTTCTTCTATCGGCCCGAATACTACGATAGAACGGCCGACTACGTCGTGAAGCACCCCTATTACGGCTACGACGAGTGCTCCTTCGAGTACCGCGAACCGACACCGGATTATCGACCTCCGTTCACCCACAGGCGGACCCCATCCAACTCATCCACATCCAATTCGCACCCGGATGAGTTCTCGCCTAAATTAAAGTACCCCAAAGAAAGACCAGACTACCGGCCGAAAGGCGAGTACCCCAGAAAGAACGACTACTCCCTACCGCGTGATTTCTACCGGGAAGAAGTCGAGCGGCCGGCGAATTTGGGACTGGAGCTGGCCCCGACTAAGTTGCGCTCCAGCTTGAAGAAGTACAAGAAGTCTTCGGCTTCAGGCGGTAGCTCGGGCGGTGGCACCCCCACCAATCCTACTCCGCCGGACAGTTTGACCAGCGAGACGGATAGCTCTTACGTTTCAGCAAGGGATGTCTCGAGCGGATCGCAATCTAGAGTTAGGTGAGGCTACAAAATACTGTAAGACTGCTTTTTATTAAAATTAACAGTTCTTATACTGAAGAAATTGAATTTAATTAAATTTTTATATTATATTTATTGATTGATAGCTGCGCTTGGGTACGATTTCCACGTCTAAACCCGGCAGTTTCTTGGCTGTTCTCAGATTTAGACGCGTGAACAAACTCACGTCATGCTAATTTATATGGATAAGCGAGAATTGAAGGCAGCTCATTCTCGCCTATAGACGTTTTTCTCACTAACCCTAATTCTCGCATGTATATGGGTAGCGTATCTATCTTCTAGAGGTATGCAGCAATGGCAAGTACGTAAAAGTCACAGCAAAACGATGATGATAAAATTATAAATAAAATAAATAAAGTTCAACTGTCGATAATTGAATACATTTCTGGCACTTATTGATCCTAGTAAATTGTTAGGTTGCTGATTATTGTGGAATAGCAAGTAAATTGGACATGGCGCCTGAAACACGGGGATATCTAGTTCAGGTGTATATAATATAATTAAGTACCTTAAAGAGAGAAAAATAAAGAAAAAAATATTTCATAGAAGTAAAGATAAGCAGAGAAATCTCACTCGGGGAGATCTATGAGGGAAAACCCCTCTTACAGAAGTGTTTCGCTCAAAGAGCTTTTGTGAGTTTAAAATTATGGGTCTTGGCTATTACTATACCTCATAGAGTTTTCTCTCTTAGCCAAGTTTGACTGTATTTATTTTTTATATTAACAGAGGTGTGTCGCATTCCAGATTTAGTCCCGAGACGATGGAGGGCGGCGTGGAGAGGCGCGGCTCGCGGCACTCGTAGCGAAGGCTGACGAAGTTCGACGACTACCTCGTGTGATACGCACGCCGTCGGACGACGTTTCGGACTTTTTTTCGTTGAGGGTACCACGAAATTTTCGACTACTCTCCAACGCCTCCAGTGCTTTCTCAAGGCGTTTTTGTGGCTAACAATTTGTGCTGTTATTGAATGGACCGTTGTGTGTGGATATGGCTTTTTGCCGCGATATTTCAAATGTAATCTCGTTTTTTGTGTATTTAGTTATTGTTATATTCGGCTGTCTCGTTACGAGACGGGAAATGTTTGCCCTCTGTATTTGTACAGAATATCTCATACGTAGCCCTTTAAAAATCTATTATTATTACAATCGTTAATACTAGACTGTTTTCAGTTTAGTTTTACAACGCGACAGCCGAGACTATGCTTAGATTAATTTTTATAACTCGAATGGAGTTACGGTTGAGTCCGAGTTTCGTTGATCGAATCTGGTACGAACACTCTGCGGACATCATCGATTTAATTGCCATATTCAGAACATTCCAGTCGCGAGAAGTAAATAATTTGTGAATAATTTGTCAAGAATGACTCGTCGTTTGAGAATAGATCGATCGATTCGATTATTTGATGATTATATTATGATTTTCAATAGGTTTACTCGGTCACGCCATCATTTATAAACACGGTAATAATATATTTTACACATAACTAAATGGCGTTTAAATCTAAACGCGCTACGCTCGCTTACCGTGAAGTGATTGTAATAAATTAAAATTATGCCGCTTTGTTACTAACTTGAATAACATGTAAGGCATTGAATTTCTTAGCGGTTATTTACGACAGGTTTTTCTCTAATTTAATCTCCTTTAAATGCGAAATAACCAAATCCAAGTGGATTCAAAATAAGTAATTTGTCTTGTACAAATATAAAATATAACATGTTTTATATTTAATGAAATATAATATAATTTGAGATGCATTATAATTTTCTCGCTGTTGCTTTTATAGGTAATGGACTTGTATAAACAATGTATTAATGATGACTTCACTTAATGTTAACTAGCATTTATATATAGACGCCCTGAAAAACTCTTGGTCATGAAAATTCTACGTGATTCTTAGATATCCTATAACGCCTGAATACCGGGTTCGAATCCCGTCAAAACGAACTCAGGGCTTGAACAGAGTAATGATCAAAATAATAATTGAAACAGCCAAAAGTGTGTTCACCTAATGGTGAAGCGATTTCACCGATGACGACTGATTCCGTACTGATATAATATGTATATATTAAAAACGTAGTACGTAAGTACTATTTAAAATCTGTCTCTTTCGCGTGCCCTTGATTCTGATGATGCCTTACTTGAGCACAAACTTTTGTAAAGTGTAAATACGCAATGTATAAGCTTGTTTAATTTAAATGCCGTAAAAGTTTCTTTTTTAATAAATAGTACAAATATTTTTAGGTATGTAGAACTGTAATCGTGTGTACATTTGAAACTACGTTTTGTTGTGCGTTTTGTACAAAGTATAGATATTTTTTACGACACTATCACCCCTGCTTTGCCGTAGACACTTACTGGTGACAACCTCTCTTTATATGATATCATAACGGACTCAATTATGCTTTATTTATGAGATTTTTTTAGATTATTTTCTGATATAATTGACTAATCTAACGTATAAATTATATATATAAATATATAACAAAACTCCTCTGAAATGACTTGACGATTATAAATGTTTGTTAAGTTGGGTAGATTTGACAATATTTCTCATACTCCTAAGTGGTAAGGATTGTTGATATGATTTGGCATAAAAAATGTATTCAATTCAAAATTTTCACCCTCCTCTATTTTCTTATAGTATTAATTTGTCATATTGTAACACAAATCGTACCAGCTGACAGTTTTAAGTTAATTTTTAATTGTAATGCGAAAACAAGGGATTTTTTTATATTTAAGAAATGCAATTCTCATCATTAGTGTCTTTGGTATCAGCTGGTCGACCACAGTACATAGTCCCTAGCGGCTTTTATATTCAGATTATATTTAGATTTGAATCAAAGTTACTAGTCGGTATAATCATGGCATCCTGTGTTCCGTGTTGTTTCAATAACTTTGAACTTACAAGCTTTATCGAGTTATCCTCTCTTCGTTTTTGTTCCGAGGCGATGGTAGAGTTAATGCAATAACACGGTTTTTCATAATTTCATTGCGACAATACTAAATATTAAATACACATTTTATATAGCCTACAGTTTCTCTGATTTGAAACAAGTTGTAGACGTGATTGTATGCTATGAAGACCAAGGGAAATGATCAGCGAAATGTTATTGTAAAACTATTTGTGAAGACAATTTTTTATATGTCAACTAACAGAATTGCTTAGATCACCTAGTAAACCTAGGTTAGTTATTGTTAAGTGTATATCAGAAGTAATATTAAAAAATTAGCTTTGGTATATTTAGCGAAACCAGTGCCTAATGTTTGCTGGCAAGGGTCGAGGTCAGGAATTGGCGGTTTCGGAATGAGTTTTAAAAAATGATATATTTGCAATTGGAGTGCGACCAATGGAACATTGTTTGCTGACTGATAACTTGATTAGCCGAGACAGTTGCAGATCCGATTTTTACAATAGGAGAAGATTAAATAATAAAGCAATCGACAAGTTAGATCAATCTTTCATTGGCCGCACTTATGTATTCTACAAAAGTAATAACAAAGCCTTTTTATGTAAGCTTGCAATATTATATTTTAGATATTACATTGCGATTATTTATTATGTGCAATACGTGGTAATTTTTTGCGTCCAGATTTTTTTTTAATTTTTTGTAATTATAAACGTTGCGACAGTATTGGACTACAGTATTCGAGTCTTGAAATTATTTACATTTAATAATTGTATGTATATTTTGTATATGATCGTAGGTTGGGCGTGATTTGCCCTCGTCTGTGCCAATATTGTTTTTTTTTTCAGTTATTTATGTAGTACAAACCAAAACCTAACCAAATTATGTTAAGAATCTCTTGTATTGTAAGTTTCAGATTAGTCACAAATTATTTTGCTCGAGTCAACGAAGCGAACACTGTATATAATCATGGCGCTATTACTTAAAACGTCTAGTCTTCATTTTTATTTAGATTTTGGTTGGTCACGATTCTGCGCTCTCGTTACACGTGTTGGGATGTACGAGCCGCCCTTAACTTTTCCATCGTATTTGAAATTATGGACCTCTGTGGAGTATTGCAATCCAATCAAAATCAGCAGAGCTATTGAGCGGCTCGTCAATTTCACTCGTATTGTAGAGATTTGTTTGGGAAGAAAGCCTTCAAGTTAACAAGTGCATAGTATGTTACTTTTAATTAGTGCTCTGAAGACCGCTCTGTATTAGATAGTTTATGCAAGAGTGCGCATCGGGGTACTCCATTATTTTGAACTGAACATTCCATGGTGAGGTGATAAACGAGCTGATAGGGAAAGCATCGAAGGTTCCGTGTGCCAATGTTTTGGGAGAATGCCTTACGACAGTACGTTAAACCGACAAATAAAATAGATTAAGCTTTTTAATCTGGCTATTATTTACTTCCTGTTATTACTGCAGGGGTTTTCCAACTCGTAAGTGCTTTCAGAATATTTCTGGATAGATAAATCTTAAAAAGCCGGCATTACTCAGGTCTCGAACTGCACTTGTAGAGGTCCTCATTTAACTCTGAGCGAGATATAAACATTTCAGAGATTCTCAAATCTAGCGTATCTGTAGGATGTAGAATATGCATGTAACATTCAATTTTATTATTTGAACAATATTTTATCTTCAATTTAACTTGTATAGTAATTGTTTTGCAATGAAAATATATCGCCACTAAAGGTATAAGCAGTGATTAATTAACTCATCACCAATTATAACACTACTTACTACATATAGAAAATAGTAGTGAAAGGAATAAGAAAATAAAAGATGTGTGATAAGTATAAAAAGAACAATTTATTTTCTGAATAATAATACTATGAAGTGCGCGTATAAAATATATTTAATTATAAAGTTGTGTCTTATACTATTTATTTACAACTGATCCGAAGATAAATCACCGTCTCGTCATATCACACAATCATAATGTCAATAAGCGATGTTTCAGTCGCTACAGGTCCAAACTTTTATATTAATTTTGGTTTTTAACCTCTTAAGTCTATCAGCTAAAATTTAACCAAATATATCACAATTTATATTATGTTCAATACATACTAGAAACACTATGACTAGCGGAATTTCAATACTGCATGACGATGTCTACCTATTACAAACTGTCGCCCGCAGTGGAAATACAATTTCTCATTTCTCCTGACAGCTATGGACGGCTACTGCATCTCGGAGGCAAGCCAAGCGCGAGACCATGTTACAGAAAGAGGTTCTTTCCTATGAATCACGATTGTAATCCTCTTATAAAAAACGTGTGTTCGCTAAACAGTGATCTCAAATGCAGCCCCAACGGCATATCGAGCCTTGTTTTTGGAAGAATTAATTGAATCGACTTTGATAAAATACTGTTGGTTGTCGATTAGAAGATTAATAGACATTTTCTTCAGCATCACACGGCCACGCCCCGCAATGAGCGATCGCTTTACTGCCGCTGTGTGGATCGCTGCCAAAAATATCTACTTAATGAAGAATAATGATCATCCAAGAAATATTTCATAGAGATCGAAACCGAAGCCTTAACATCTTAGACCTCCGATGCTAAAGAGTATTCTAGCACAATACGGCCAAAACGTATCCAATGCCATTGATAAAGCATATTAATGAGACATTATTTAAATATAAACAGTTTGTATGAATTCCAAATTCAACAATCTAAAATACGGAAAACTGAGCATGAATCATGGATAGAGACAGACATTTGCATACAAATGTAACGTGATGTCAAGCAAATGGGAACACAACCACGGAGGAAGGTTGCGTCACACCCCAACTTTTATTTTTCCTAGCAGTGCCGTCCTAAATAAAGAAACAACCGTTTATTCCTTCCTTCCTTGTAGTAATTAATAATTATATTCGCCGTTGGCAACAACACGCCTGTGGGTAATAAACGGATCGTAGCGGCATCGTCAAACTTTCATATACACCGTAACGTTAGTTTAACATTTTCGGTATAACAGTCACTCCCTCATCAAATTTATATCGATTTGTGTTACAAGTTCTAAAATCGCCCGTGACGTGAAAAAACACTTTACGACTATAGCACGTTCTGAACGCTATTGTTACAACTGTGCATATAGGCACATCGCAGAATAAACATGTTTTTGTTCCTGCCATAAATAGTAATAGTACAGGCGCAGTTTAAATGGAGAATGCGTGCCTCTACCTGGATTACATACGCGCTTATCAATTTGAATACATTTCACGAAAAAAAAACCAGTCGCTTTGGAAACTCGTTTTCATAATTAAAACACGGAACTCGATCAAAAGTAGCGATCGCCACGGACGGCACAAAATTATTTACTGTAATATAGATTTTCTACGCCAGTATCACACATTCAATGCCATCATTAGAATAATAAAACATTGTTTTCACTAATTACGCGACACATCATTGGATATAAAATGTAAATATCTGACCGCGTGTGGATTAAATACAAAAAATACAGATGAATGTATAAAATGACATTCGCCAAGGTCTCATGTCTCAGCCGCTACAAGTTGCGTTAAATCGAACCCTAATAAGATTCAGTTGTTGCCCGAGACCTGGTGGGGTTGCGTATTTCATTAAATAAAGCCTTTCTCTGGTTACAAAATTGGTAATTAATTGAAACTTTGTTTCAAATTTACTTTCACCTACACAATTAAATTGTCTATGCTATGAAAACTTATAACGGTTACCTATTAATTATAATACACGTTCTTAAAATCAGCAGATTTTTTTATGTGGAATATTGAATGTACGATCCATGAATATATCAGTAAGTCAATAATCATGAATGTTAGTAGAATGATAAAAATTTAATTCAATCGTCTTTTTTAGGCCATACGGCCTTCATAGCTTAACACGGTCTTTTGGGGCGAGCCGTGAGTTTGGCTATCTCACTGTTGGCCAGAGTGGCCTTTACAGTTTAACGCGGGCTCGGGACGAGCTGTGAATTTATAATTTTTAGTGCGACTAGCATAAGGACGTTTCCCAGTGAGACCGTTGCGAGAGAGTGGCCCACTTGAGGGGCCGGACGGTGGGGTGCAAAGATGGGTCTTAGCCATAGTTTCCAGCGAAGGTGAGGTGTTTACAGCCTATCTCTACACAGAATCCTAACATCTGTTTTTGATTTTTGTCATGGGGGGGTATAAGTTGTTTACTACTGTAATAGAATGAAACACACTCAAGGAACAATTTATCGACCACCTAGGACGCTGTAAGCAAAATTCAATTGCTATTAAAATAAAATTTTTAAAGCTTGCCATTGACATTTAAAAGCTGAAGAGATTACTTCTTCGCGCGCGCTTATCTTAGGAACTACTTGTTCGAAGTGAAAAAACACATTTTGCGTTAATTAGTAAATTGATCGCGGAAGCAGACTAAATACATCGGTACCAATCATGTGTTTCAAAAACGGGAAAATTATACACATATAATGTAAGTAAAGCCCAGTCAAGCTTGGGGCGCCCGCTAGTGTGTTTTGAAATTCATAAAAATCATTTATTAAATTAATCAGTCTTATATGCATTCGAGATCGAGACGCGTCGGGGAGCTAAGCAGCGGAAAGGTCGTCGACATAGGTTCAGACGAATATTTATAGCGAGTGACCTTGGAAAGGACAGATGAGACGAACGGCTCGACCGCCACCGGCCATGAGAAACAAAATCAATAGCCAGCTGCCAGTGGGCCGTTACATCTCGCGCTCCACCAAGTTATCACCCGGTATCTATTCCTATTGATTGCGGTACAGTTCTGACATGTCGTTGGAAGCGTTTCAGAGTTTATCGTAAATATTGTCATGAAATGAAAAGATTTATTAGCGGCTGCTTGTAAAACGTGCGATACGCGTCAATTTAAATATATTTATTGTATATTTCTATACTTGACTTGAGTTTCAGCCTAGCTTTCATGACATTCAAACCCAACGTCGTGTCGTTTCTTTTAAGTACATTTAGGCACTAGATTGGTGGCAGACTTATTGCCCATTTATTGGCACTATCTTATCTTTATCCTGCAGCACAAACACAACGATAATTCACATTATATGTAGACACGTGACGTACTAAGTAGTTGCCGAGTCCTGGTATGTAACCATCTAACGTAGTCGAATGAGTCTCGGGCAAAGTCACCACGGGGCGGTGCCACTCGGGTCTGCGACTTCGATCGATGGCTACACCTCGACGCGACTGATATCGACAAATTGGACGAAACTGTAACTAGCGTCGGCGAAAACAAAAACGCCAGTCATAGAGCCACCCGAGTGAATACAAATAAAAAAAAACTCTTTCGTCCTCAAGTTTACAACATGCAATATTCAAGCAACATTACACAGCTGACCTGCAGTTGGACAATACACATAAAATACTAGTATAATGTTAACTACTGCAACAAATAAAAATGATACTTATGAATATTATGTATATTAAGTAGATAAGGTTGGGATGAGGATTTTGAATATAGAAAATCAATAGAAATATACAATACACAATATTTAAACATGAATTTTATTAAAGATAAAAAAAACATACATTTGTTTTACACAAAATAAAATACCTGGAGAGTTGAGAGGGAGCAGGCGGCAGGCAGGCGGTCCCAACTCCAGTCAATACATACTACTTGACGGGCTGATACATAGTCAAATAATAAAATATCATAATATTATAAAGTACACATATACAATAATGTAAAGCCAACTCTACTCACAGGTAGTCATGTTGCGCTCTTGCCAGTATAAAACTATATTAAATCTTATAAAAATACTTATGTGACTAATTTGAAATGCACATAGACGATCTCACGTCTGGACTACAAAAATATTCTTGAGATTGGAATGAAAATCTTAAGCTTTGGGCCTCCCAACGATCACATACGGCGTTTATAACGTCAGTTAACCTAATTATTTCTTTTTTGAGTCTTAAAACTAACAGATAGGACCTGTCCATTGAGCGTGTACCCATTCAATGCCTGAATAGCCATTGCAGCTTCATCATACTCACGCATGTTGATAAATGCAAAACCTTTGTTCTTTTTCGTCTCTGGATCCTTAATCACTTTAATTGAATCTATTGCTCCATATGGACCAAAGAGTTGCCAAAGAGCTAGTTCTTCTGTATCTTCACCAATATTGTATACATACACTGAAGTCTGATGAGGGGCAGCCGGAGCACCCAAGAGAGGGACAGGACTTGCAGGAGCTCCAAGTAAAGGTATTGAAGTGTGGTTTGTTGCAGCCATGGGGTTGAAGCGTTGTGTGCCCTTATTTATAAAAGGTAGAGCTTTTCCTGGCGATGGTAATAGGGGAGGTGGAGAAGCCTGAGGAAATCCTGGTGCAAATGGTGCCGGTCGAGTTCCAAAAGCTGCACTCAAGTTAGTACCATTAAATGCCTGTGTAGTCCCATTAAAGACAGCTCCCCCATTGTAAGCTAAAGGAGTGGCTGAAATGCCAATTCTTTGAATGGGTCTCTGAACATTTTTGTTTGCATTTGGTTTGTTCGCAAATTTAACTATAATGGGCCCTGCACCAGGAATAGGTGTCTGACCATTCATCTGATGGATAGCATCCTCTGCCTGCTGTCTGGTCTCATAACATACAAAGCCGATTCCTTGTGAAACGCGACTATTAGTTATGTTGCCATATTGAATAAACAGATTGTTGAGCCGCTCCAGAGTCATATCTGGAGGTAAGTTGCTAATGTAGAGATTCGATTCTGTGTCTGGCTTATGACTCACTTTATTCTCGGGATTTAGCAGCGCAAAAGATACCTTCAATGTCTTTCCCTGCATCAGTAGGCCGTTAAAAGCAGCGCGCGCCTTGTCGGCGTCCTCGTGCTTCTCATACTCCACGAAACCGTAGCCCCTGTTGGCTATCAGCTTGCAGCTCTCGATCTTACCCATGGCAGAGAAGAGCGCGTACATCATGTCGCGCGTCATCAACTCCGGAATATAGTTGACCATGAGTTTCGTCGGTGACACATTGGCGTCGACGCCGCCATTCTCATTCATTTCGTTTATCATTGTTCTTTTTGTCCACAACTACACTACGAAAAATGAAATATTAAAAAATTCACACTAATCTCGGTTCTTTAATTCATTTGCGATGTTTAAAATCAAGAAAGGAATAACAAAAATCCTTCTATAAACGAAAACGCCAACAACACAATACCGCGCCGGTTCACAAGTTCATCATCACACGGCACACGAACAACTTGAACAAGTTTGTTTTTTCAAATGTTACCAGATCGTGAAAGGACCTGCTTTATGGATTATAATTTATAACAAAACGTAAGATTATTTTCTGTTCACACAATGTGATACACGTGTACAGTTTTTGGACTTAATTCTTTTCAGATCTTTTTTTTCAGATTTAGTGATACACAAAGAATAAAAACAAGTAAAAAATAGTCTGTGTAAAAAAATTGTTCATAATTTCTTACAATTTCTTAAGACTTTTTAACAATAAATACATAGTTTGCATAATAATTTGTTTATAGATATAAAATTCGATTTAATAATTACTTATTTTTCACTAAATTTAAAATAAACTATTTTGTAAGAAAAAAAATATAAAGAATTCTTTTCAATTATTATAATAGTTTATATTAAGTATCCAATATACTTTATATGTATGGTAAGTAGTAACTAGTATTGAATCTTTAGTCTAATAATATATTTTTTTGTGGCAATATTACAACGAGTACGCCATTCTCTTCATTATTTTTCCAATTAAACTGGTCGGTAATGTGCCAAATCAATAAAAGTGTTATAATTCAGTTAAACTTGGTCTTATTCTCTATAAACCATAACCAAGGTAAATTCTGTACATTTTTTATACTTAGGTAAATAAGAAGACTAATGAGCTCTAAACCGCTAGCTAGTACTCAGAACAGAAC
>DWCF01003992.1:0-17806 GCA_018230265.1 Delias oraia
ATTGAAATTTGAGATACTTAGGTAGGTATACTATGTAAGTATAATGCTTAAAAGATGAACAGGGGCTTTAGTATTTTCATTACATTTATGTCTACGTACATTTAAGTCATTCAATATTTTTATCTCTACATTTCCATAAACGCTTTAATCTGATTTGTTTATTTCCCTACACTTTTAAGAAACGTCTTTGATTACCTGGTAACCAGCATTCTTTACCGATTTTTCATCATTACAGGTAATTTTGAAGACAAATTTAATGTTTATTCAGAAGTCTAGATCATAGTATCTATATACTTCAAGAGTATAAATTATGTCGGAAAAGCTAAGGAAATCATAACACTAAGAACTAATAATGGTTGGTATACATTTATTTATTTAGAGTATGTATATACATACTCTTTATTCAAATAAGACTTAAATTCTAGTACAAAATCTTGAACGCAAAAATGTTAGAACAGCTCTTTAACATACACTCTATCATCGATATGAGGGTATTCAGTTACAATAAAAGGTTTTCCATCGAACTGAAAATCCTTATACAGCCGTTTAAAAATGCATTTAAAATCGTTGCTCTCTGCTGATTTTGCCGAAAAAAGACTCGAAGTTTCAATTCGAAGTAACCTGACATCATTTTGTTTTGCAGCATTCCTGCAAAGAGGTATTTCAATTATAAATAGAATACATTTATGTGGTAACATTATTTTGCATGCCCAATGGTGTTAATTTCCAACTACGGCGGTGGACAGAGGCGGCGTAAGGCCTGGGCGACGAAGGCAACCACCTGGAATCTCGAACCTCAAAAAAATTACGCATTGCTTAAAAGACATGCTCCAAAGCGAGAATAAAATAAAAAAATATAAGTAAACTAATTGTGTTGTGAAATGTTTTTATAAAAATAAAAATCTGTCTTCAGGTCGCTACACACAGGACCTCGCAAAATCTGTCTTACTGATATAAAATATAGGTCTTGCACCGCCACCGGCGCTGGATATCACTTGTTATAAGTTATAGGTTCTAATCCAATGCATCTTGAGTACCTTCAAAAGAGCCTACCAATCCCTAAAAGGTCGGCCTCGTAACGGCTCAGTAGTGATGGGGTTGTCCATGGGTGGACGACCGCTTATACTAGATGAGCCTTCTCATTTGTCTCCAATATCATAAAACAATTACACATTCAAAACAAAAAACCCATAGTGAAGTTATTGTATTGCAACCAAATTGTAAGTGAGGATATCGAAGGTCCTTGAAATTATGACGCTTAAGCGACGTGAAAAGCCGGCAATACAGCAAGCGCGGACTGTGACGTGGTTGTCCATGGGCGACGTTGTTCTGTTATAGGCGTCATATAGGCGACTCAACTGCTCCGTTGTCCGCAATACTATAAAAAAATTACCAGCTTCATGCGGATCAGCAAATCCTTGAAACTTTAAAAGCTTATACTAGGCGACTATGTGCACATCTACAAGCTGTTAGGCCAGGGATTCCCAAAATGTGCGCCGTAAGTGAGGAAGGGCGCTGTAAGTCTATTATCGTTATCCGAAAGCACAAATTAAATTATATTCTTATATGTACATATTTATTTATTTTGACTGTGTTTTTGTCAAATAACTAGAGCGCCGTGACAAATTATTAATTGCGCCGCGGGCTGAAAAAGTTTAACGACCCCTGTGTTAGAAGAGCAACATTTCTTTCAATAACTTTGCCGAATCTTTAGATACTGTGTAATCTTGGTATAAGATTTTACTATCAATGGCTAAGAAACTATGTCCAGTTTCGAAATATACCACTAGGAAAGCGTAAAAGACAAGCATCTGAAAATATCCAAATGTTAGTGTAAGCACCCTCAAAATATTTATTAAAAGCTGAAGTGCCAGCAAACCATTCCAAGAGTTGCACGAGTTATGGAGCGGGGTATTATTTATAGACAATCTTGTAACACTCACTCAACTTCAATCATTAATTTATTCATAATTCCTCTATTCCGCCATTTTGGATCGGTGGACGCCATTTTGATTTCAATTAATCGCTCGTCATTGGGATATTTATCCCAAATTTCTGTCAGCATTTCACGCATTATAGACATTTGTATGACAGTTTTATATCTCGACGATTTACAGTCCCTTAAAGAATGGGTACAGAGCGATGGCTGAAATTTTTTTTTGTATGGTAAAGCGGATAACGGATCAGGTGGGTCTCCTATATGGTAAGAAAACGCTGCCTCCCATCACCAACCACGCTTTGGTTTTTACGCTTTAGCGGCATAATTTCAAGGGCCAACAATATTTTTAGCTTACGACTATTTGTGAGCTACGGATGAGCTGGCCCAATTTGTGCGTCATCACAGCTCTCCCATGGGTGCAACAGTTAAGAACAGTGTTAAGTTATTGCTCGGCCATTGTCAAGCTCTTCCAAAGACCGAATAAATTAAATAATATTTATTTTTGTTCGGACCGGGGTTCGAACCCGATACTTTTGCTTCGTGTAGTGTAGTACTCACATTTGCAACTGGACAAACATCGCACAATAGTGTCGCTATAATATTCCCATCATTATCAACCGCTTTGAAGGAGACTCCAGGCAACACATGTTTGCAGTATTCATCCAAGTCAGCTGTGTCATCATCTTCAGATATGCAGTAACCAACAGCTTTGTAAATAGGCTCGTCTATGTAAAACGTTCTGAAATATTCGTTCAATATATATCTAGTTAAGAAAATATTAGTGTAGGTAGTTTTTTATAGTATAGCGCGACAATGGAGCAGGTGGGTCTCCAATATGGTAAGAGAACAAAGTCGCCCATGAACAACCGCGCATTGGTAGTGTTGTCGGCTTTTACGCCGCTTAAGCGGCACTTTTAAGGGACTTCGATATCCACACTCACTCTGCGAAACACCGTACAAGTACTGTTTCACGATGAGTATTCTGTGAGCCCGTGGTATCACTTCGGACGAGCCCGCCCAATTAGTGCTTCAGCATGGCTCTCCCACAGGTACGACAGTATTAAGAAATTCGCCCGGCTATTGTTAAGCCCTTCCAGACCGAATAAATTATAACTGTCCGGACTGGGATTCGAACACGATACCTCTGGCTTTGGTTTGAAACATATTTCTATACTCATTCTGGGCAGAGTCGTATCTTACGACAGGTGAGGCTTAAAGACCTAGATCAAGCAGCAGACATTCATTCAGTTCACAAAAAATCTAATAATACAGTATTCTAATAATAATGTTTTACATAGCCCTGCCCTATACGACACTTATTGCGTCCGAAATCAGTGACATTTTTTATTATATTTTGGCAAATTTACACATTATCATTAAAATCTTATTAGTTTTTTTTTGCGTGAAAGAGTAACAAACATCCATCCATACATACTTACATGCTTTCGCGTTTATAATATTAGTAGAATAAATTAAGTCACACAACTATAATATTGTTCATATCTACGCCTAGAAGGTTGTATTTTCAGTACATACTCAAGGCTTCAGTTTGTTTTGTTTCGTTATTTTTTTAAAATTGTTTCAAAAAATACACAAAAGAGTAAAATTAAGTGCTAAGTTTGTGCATGCATACTAATTAAGCAGCTCGAAATGAACTTTAGAGATTAAAGTTAGCTTTCAATTAGATATTGTGAAAATATTTATTTACTGTGCCTAATTTTAATAGTATTTTCTGTATTTTTAATAATTATTACCGTTTCATAAATTTAAGAACATCCCCAATATCACTTTCGGTGATGTGACTCACAGTGTACTCCATAGTTAACTGTGAAGGCAACAATCTGACTTAAGATACCTGAAACAAAACTTAAACTAATAGCCATTCATAAGTTAGGGTTATTATGACTCATAATTTGTTGTCGGAATATCATAATGATGAAGTTACAAGTTTTAAGTACAAACTTTTTAGTTATATGAAGGAGAAATACTATTTTGCAGATAGGTGCAATAAATATGCTCAATATATTGCACTGAGAAGAGTTAAAATATCTGATTTCAACAAGGCACTGCATTTCTGCTAAATTCTGTAAAATAGCAGAACTTGGCCAATAATTGTAGCTATATAGGAATCACAATAGATCAAAAATAGTAGTGATATAAAGGTGGTAATGGTGTTATGCCTGAAATAGTCACGATCCTAATAACCTCAATTGGTATTTTAAGTCTCAAGCTCTGATTGCTCGTCTTAACTTACAACAATTATATTACAAAGATTATTCCCAGATATAAAAAAAATCATTTTGTTTTCACTCGTTTTATAGATTATCAACAATTTGAAACATTATGTTATAGTATGTAACATTATCCTGCTATTGATTTCGTTTCATTAATGTTCATAGACTTTTAGCAACAAGAGATTTGTTAGATTTGAAATCTAATAAATAAAGTTTAACTAACAGTTAGGACACCAATACTTACAAATGTTTGATCAAAACTCGAATCTAGACATGTCTTTTAAAAATCTTTGATTATTTTCATATCGAAAATACGTTTATATTGAGAGGTTTAAAAGAAATTATATTTACGATTCGTAATAATTGAATAAAAGCGGAAAAAAAACTTTAATTGTTATCGCTAAAATATGATAAATTATAAAACTACAGTTTAACAAACTACAATGTTGAATGCAATTTGTACATATGTGATTATTTTTTATATTATTTTTCGTCTGTGGGTTCTAGTCTTTTAGAGCCTATATTCGTTTCTTCACAAGTAACAATAACATGGTAAATTAACTCTAGTTTAAGAAGTTTGATCAAATTTTATTAAATTCCATTTTATTTTACCCGTGTATAATATGTAATAATTGTGTATACTTTAAACTCCACTAATTTTATACAAATTTTTGCAAGATATACCTGTTTCGTATTTATTTTATAAAGCTGTATGTTCTAAAAAACTAGTATCCATGGCCGAAAAACCTTAAAAATGCTATTTTATGTATCTTCCTTGTTTATATTGAAATATCAAGTATTGACAGTTCACGATCAGCTGTTTTATCAATTTCATATCAGGTTCTATAACTTAAATTTAAAGCAAGTGAATTTATTTATTTAATTTTATGATTCGTAATTATTGTGAATGATGGACGAAGAAAATACCTGTGATGTATGCATGGAACGATTAGGTTCTCGTATAAGCTTGAAATTGATTAAGTTTATGCATAATTTTGATATAAAGGTAGGTAATTAACTTGAATATTTGTAAAAATAAACAATATTATATTATTAAAAATATAGACTCAAACTCCATATATTAGTAAAATTAATTTAGTATAATTGTAGATAAACTATTCTAAATCGTCTCTCACACATTCATACATATTTTAGAATGGCGATATTTTTCTCTGTGATTGGTGTCTTCAAATTGTTTTAAAAATGAAGAGACTGATATCGCTTTTGATGTCCAATGACAAGCGAACTATTCCAAACGTATGTAAATTATTATGAATTAATATTTAAGAAAGTCGTTAAATTAAATAATAATCTTATTACAAGATAAAGAGAACACTTATTATAAAAGTATCACATATGAAATATCTAGAAGCAGATTATTTATTACATTAGATTAATCTAATACCACAGAATAAGATTTTCTAGTAGAGCTATGGATATAACATTTCATATTCCTTACTTTTTAAGTATTGTTTAATCTAAATGGACAAGGGTGAATTTTTATTTAATACAAAATATATTTCACACTTTTATACTGTTAGTATATTTAATATATTCACTTTAAACTTTAAAAAAACTAGCTAAGCTGTTCTTTATCAAATTGTAGCTAATCTTTAATTAAGTTGTGAGTAAGTGCTGACTCAGTGAGCCTGATGAGATTGTAGCATAATAAGCACATTTTAAAATATGTAGTAAAGATAATTTTTTCAGGATTCATTAAATAGTTTTGTTATAAGTAAACTGGATACTATTGATATATCACCCACAAATATTGACATTAAAGATATTGAAATGTATGAATCTAATATTGATAATTCTGGAAATTATGATATAGACTGTTCCACTGAGGAAAATGTTGGCGAAAATGTCAGGTAATATTTGCTTTATCTTTCTGTAATATTGTGTAGGTTTTTATGTTTAAAAGTATGTATTAATCACAAAAACAGAAACACATAAATATGTCTGATTTTGTGAAATGAAATATCATCATACTGAGATTGGTAAAATTTAGATGGTTAGTCACAAAAGCCAAAATAAAAGAATTATTATCTATTTTTATTTATTTGGCTTGGCTATAAGGCCTTACACCAATCTTTTTTTTGAAAGTGATGGTTGTTGCGCTAAGTAAAGCTTGTTTGGAAAATAATAACAAGTAAATTATGAAGATAAATATTAATTAGTAAATGTGTAGTATACACATTTATGAATTATATATTATAATTATAATAGTCTAAATACAGTTATATTATTATTATAATAATAATAGATAGTTAAACATCCAATATTTTGACTCTAATAACCTGTGGCTCTTTTAATCTCAAAATCATAACCATAGCTTTTTTGAGTTTTGGCGCCATCACAGCACGTCATGTTTAATATTATTTGAATATAATCAAATGTTGTATAATAAATTATAATAGTCTTATATTAGTAGCTACTTTCTGATATATAATTAATATTTTTATATATTAGAATATATTTTTTATAAAAAACTGTATTTTAGATGTTTATGTGTAAAATTGGCGCAGTTTGAAACATAAACTGTTTGTCAATACGAAAAATTAAAATAAAGTGATATAATTTTATTAAATGTGATCATCAATGTGACTAATTTAAATAGTTTTTATTGAATAAGGATGCTTGCAGTTTCTTTGTTATGGTGTTTGTGTAATCGAAGTAAAAAAATGGCTGCTTTTTTATTTCTAGTTTAGAATAATGTTTGTGTTTCCAGTGAAACAAATGCATTCAATATGAACTTTGAAGTGACATATCTAACATTCGAGGAGCAGAAGAGTGAGATATTATTTAAAAAGAAATCGGTCAAGTTCAAAAACATGTTGTACAAGTGTGAGAAATGTGGCATTGGTTTTGTATCTCACGAGGCGTATAAAGATCATAATTTAAGACATGATAATGTAAGTGAAATTATTTTTTTTATATTAATAGTCATTCTCCAGCTTTGGATCACCTATTACAGTCGCAAACACAAAACTTTCGCGAGGTTAAACCTTCGCCGGTCACGATGGCGAAGACCTATCTTTCATCAACAGTTAGGATATCAGAGGCCCTTGAAATTATGCCACTTGAGCGGCGTAAAAAGCTAACAACACAGTGAGCGGGGACTGTGGCTGGGTAGTAGTAGCCTGTGTTGGTCGATGGGCGGCTGTGTTCTCCTAACACACACCTGTTCCGTTGTCCGCTATACCATAAAAAATTGTTCTCTTAATTTCAGGATACAGCTATCCACATTTGTCCAATCTGCCATCTCCATTTCAAATCCCATTTAGTATTGTCACAACACAAGTTGTCCCACAAGCGTCGGTTCAGGTGCCTGCTCTGCGGTGTGACTTATAAGCGTTGGGCCCATGCGCAGGGGCATCGCGCTCAATGCGGCACTGAGCCTTCTGTTTCCAAGTGTGACCAGTGTCCCAAGATCTTTGAGTGAGTTTCACTTTAGAAATTTGTATATATTATCACAGTTGTAATCATATACACGTCTAAAGCATAATAAATAAAACAGTCTATCTTAGATAGCATATTTTCATATAAAATCAATAGTGACTATAAGCTTTAATAGAAATCGAAATAAAAGCAACACGAAGCCCACCTAGAACAATGCTTCGACCTTGCAAAGGATCACGTCCACCCTAACTACGGGTTCCTAACTATCGTCTAGTGTGGATTTGGATGTACATTTGTTTATCCAATATCCAACATATTAGTTTTTTAAAGTATAGCGGACAACGGAGCAAGTGGGTCTCCTGTATGGTAACAGGACTCCGCCGCCCATCACCAACCGCGCCTCAGTCCGCGTATTCATTGTGCAGCCGGCCTCCGATATCCTCACTCACTCAGCTAAACACAGTAGAAGCGCCGTTTTAAGTACAACTACCATTTCACTCTGACTATCCTGTGAGCCCGTGGTATCACGTCAGACTAGCTGGCCCAATTAATGCGTCAGCATATGCTTCAACATGCCTCTCACGGGAGGAACAGTATTAAGTCACTCGTCCGGCCACTGTCAAGCCCTTCCAGAGACCGAATAAATTATAATTGTCTGGACCGGGATTCGAACCCGATACCTCTCCCGTCATGGTAGACTTCATAAACCACTCAAGTTACTTTTATATAATTAGTATATTTTAATAAATTACTATCTTTTTAGTAACCAATATTCCCTCGATGTACATAAGAAAATACACACGCGAAGGGAGAGTTACGTTTGCGACGAGTGTTTGAAGTGTTTTGGCACTAAGCAGCACCTCATCATACACCTGAGGTTTCATTTTTATTTACAAACAACATCTTTAACACCAATTTTGTATTTTTAATTGAATAAACTTCTTGCTCTGTTAAGGATTTTTTTAATATACTGAAATATCTTTGATAGCTGGATACCTGTTAACAAAAAACAGCAATATATATATATATATATTATATGTTTATAACATTAGAATATACATTTAATATTACTTTTAACATAAGTTTATTTTACTCTTTGTAGACATAATGCTTTTAGATCATTCACTTTCATAAACAATATGACATTTTGCCAATAATTGTTGAAGTGATAAATAATTATTAAATGTAATTCGAAGATAGAATAAATGGCGCTACTCTGTAAAAATAAAAGAAGCCTTAACCTCAGATGCATTGATGATAGCATTTTTTCATTCCAAAATAAGTAAAAATATGCACTTAAATGATAAAAATCAACATCATCAATTATATTCGCACTGGGATTCGAACCCGATACCCATCACTACGCAGTAGGTTTCTAAGACCACTTAGCTACGGGATCATATGTTGTTAAAACTCAAGCAATGGTTTTTTTATGATACAGCGAACACCGAAGCAGATGGGTCTCCTATATGGTAAGGTACTGCTGCCCATGGACAACCGCGCCACAGTCCGCGTTTGCTGTGTTGGCTGTCATTTACGCCGCTTTAGTGGCATTTTCAAGGGCTACTGATATCCTCACTCACTCTGCGAAACACAACACAAGTACCGTTTCATGCTGAGTATTCTGTGAGCCCATGGTATCACTCGAGCTAGCCCAATTCGTTCGTCCACTTGGTTCTCCCTTTGGTGCGACAGTATTAAAACACTCGTTCGACCACCCCCTTCAGACCAAGCCCTTTCAGAGATTGAATAAATTATAATTATCCGGACCGGGATTCGAACCCGATACCTCATGCTTCATGGTAGACTATTAAACTAAGCTATGAGGCTCTAAGCAATGGATTGGAAATGTATTCGGTGGTATGCTCCCACAGCTGCAATAACAGAAATAATAATTGCAGAACTCACACGGGCGCAAAGCCGTACAAATGTAACGACTGTGACAAATCGTTTTCGACAAACTCGAACCTGAAGACGCACAAACTGGTGCACAGCGAGCTAAAGTCCTTCTACTGCGTGGAGTGCGACAAGTGTTTCAAGACGGAGAAGAGTCTCAAGCGGCATTTGACAACATCGGCGAGGCACATCGAGCACAGAATGTATGTACAATTCATTGTGCCGTGTTTATGGTGTAGCGGGCTGAGGGATTTTTATTTGTTTTATTCCATAGCGGACAACGGTGCGTCTCCTATATGGTGAGAGAACATTCCGCGCATAGGTTGTGTTGCCGGATTTTTTTTGCGGCTCAATCGGCACTTTTAAGGGCCTCCGCTTCGCGCTGAGTATTCTATGAGCCCATGCTATCACTTCGGATAAGCTGGGCCAATTAGTGCGTCAGCATGGGTCTTCTCTATATTAAGAGATTCCCACCGCCCATGGACAATCGCGCCATAATCCGCGCTTAGGTTTTGTTTATGGAAACGGTGGCAAACGAGCAGGAGGCTCACCTAGGGTAAGCTGTCGTCGGCTCCCATGGGGTGTCCATGCACTCCTGGCCCTTGCAGGGCCGCAGGTGTGTTCCCGCCTTTTTTTAACTTTTCAGAAGATTCACGCATATTTGCTTTTGAGCTATTTAGTCTATATTGACTGCAAATGGAGTGGTAATTTTGTTATTCAGAAAAAATGTCTCAAGCGATACATCGTTAAGATGAATGTTTTTGCTTCAGCTATTCATGCACGGAATGTCTGAAGAGGTTTCCTTCGGCGTCCGCTTTGTCATCGCATCGGAGGGATGAGCATTTGTCCGTATATAAATGTGAAATTTGCGATAAAGTAAGTGAATTTTATAATATTTTAATTCTATGGCGGACAAGGGAACAAGTGGGTCTCCAATATGGTAAGAGAACACCGCCGCCCATCACCGACCGCGCCACAGTCTAAGCATTGGTTGTGTTGCCAGCTTTACACCGCTTATGCCGCACTATTAGGGGCCTCCGATATCCTCGCTCACTCTGCGAAACACAGTACAAGTACCGTTTCTCGCTGAGTATTCTGTGAGCCCTTGCTACCTTTGAGTGAACAGTGTTATGATAATGTTAAGACACTCGATCGGCGACTGTTAAATAAATAAATAAACCGAATAAATTATTATTTTTTGTTCGCTCTGAGATTCGAGCAGGACACCTCTCACTTAGTAGTAGGCTTATTAAAGCACTTAGCTACGAGGCTCCTTAGAAAAAGCAACCTTGGAAAAAGCCGGCAACACAACCAATGCGAGGACTGTGGCGCGGTTGTTAATGGGCGGCGGTGTTCTTTCCGTATAGGAGTCCCACCTGCTCCGTTGTCCGCTATAGAAAAGAAAAATAGGAGCGTAACTGATTTTCATATTGTTCCTTTTCAGATTTTCTCCAGTAGTTCAAATTTGAGGAAACATCTGAAGATTCATACGAAGAGATAATACAAATTGTGTCATTAGGTGAATGTTTTTAAATGAATATATGGTAGATAAGGTGATTAGTATAGTCATTTTAGTGCTAAATTTCGTTTGCTCAGGATTTGATATATAATCAATATAATATATATATAAACACTTTAAAGAAAAGATATTTATTTAAATTAAAAGAATGTCATAGTTATCATTTTCGTCTTAATTTATTTTAATGATATATATTTAATATATATATTATACATAAATATATTTATGTTATTAAATTAAATATACCAAACGGTGTAGGTACTATAGATGTTGCGAAGATGGCGTTGAGTGTCGTCACAGGTAATGGAACAATTGTCTATGTGTTCTCCCATCTGTGGTCCGCGATTATATGTAGTATTATGTATATTACATGTAGGGGTCCGTGGTGTCAGCAAAGTACCAAAAATGAACGCTAATAAGTCTCGTATTTTTACGTTTATTTAAAACTTCATTCGCATTTACATTTATTTCACAATAAATACGTATTTAATAGTTTTATATTTGTTTAATTTACATTAAAATTACATTATTGAAATTACATTAAAGATACTAAAGCTATAAAAATATAACTTTAACAAATAACTTTTTTTAAAATGACTTGTGCTGTCGGCATAAGTCCTCCACAGCTTCTCGCGGACATTAGGAGTGAGCCGTGTGCTTGCTGAGAATGGGTTTAGCCGCAACTAGCTCAAGGGCATCTCCTGCGAGACATGAACCTCGGCTTGGGCCGTCGCGGGAACATTGGTCGCCCGAGCAGCCGGTAGGAAGATAAAAATATAACAGTCACAACTTCACTCATTGTACCGAACTGGGCGCCGCAGGCTGCGAGGTGCTTTAGCGGGTGACGCGTTTCGCTATAATTTCATATATTTTGTATGTAATAACTAACATTACCTAATTATTACTAACCCAGTGTCATTTACTTGCCGCTTATTTCATTAAGAAGATCCGTGAAAACTATATATGATCCGTTTTTTTGATATATGTTAATATAAGTATATTATTTCAGAACTCTAGAATGATTCGAAAAGAAATGTATTTTTGTAATAAAAATATTTTTATGTTATGTTAAGTCTCAATTGTACGTCTTTTTGTTGTATGTACTTAGCATGTTAGATACAGCCACTGTGTGAAGAATGGCGACTAAGCATTTCGCTCGTTTCCAGTACACGTGCCTACAATTATAGGCAACGTTGCATTATTTAAATGATGGCATCATCATTTTTTCATCGTCTTTATACTTTTTTCTCTTATATCTTTCATGTAAATTATAAATCACTACTGTTCCAACTTCGAACATAGTTTAAATTTTAATTTTACATATTTTAGTTTTTTTTCGAGCTCCTGCTTGCCACTTAGATTAGGTTATCTGTATTTATATATAAAGTGATTTTTTTTAATTTGTTAGGAATCTCATCGTGAAACGATACTTGTACTGTTTCGAAGAGTGAGTGAGGATATCGGAGGCCATTAAAAGTAGTGTAAAAACCGGTAACACAACCAATGCGCGGACTGTTTATGAGCGGCGATGTTCTCTTACCCTTTAGAAGACCCCACCTGCTCCGTTGTTCGCTGTAGAATAATAAAAAATCTGACCGGTACGTAATGTTTCGCCCTCGTAAAGCTACACCCCAGAGTTTGTATTATTTAAAAAAAATAGTGATCCCTTTTAAAAGGCCAATAATTTATCCAAGGTCAAAAAAATTACATAGACTTTGTTCATCTTCCGCTGAATAGAACAGAGCACAGAACAATAATCCTAGGGAACGAGTAAAAGAATTGAATAAATTTATTAGGAATACTTGATATACGAATCAAAACATAATAAACACTAAAAGGTCTCTTTAAAACGTCAATTTGTCAACCAACTTTTATTAACCAAAATATATAACAACCCTTAAAACGACATTTGGTATCACAATAAAGGATAATTAAAAATAAAAATTGACTCCAGTTTTACTACCCTGGACACTACGGCCCTTTCTCATTTCCAAAAATATACTCGAAATTTCGTTTATAGTGAATTTTGACCACATGTCAATGAATCACGCTTCACCAAATTATGAAATAATATTTAATAATAACTTAAATCTCCACCAATACAAATACACGAAAATACACACCAAAAATCTACTTTATATAATTAAAATTTAATATATACAACCAGGACAATATATACATTTTAAGAGTAACCATTAAATTAAATTCCATCTGAATAGCTTCAGTAGTTTCAGAGAATCGCGAATTTATACTTTACAACACCTCTTAGTGTTGTCATTGAGTTGTTTGTCGCAGCATCGCCGTCCCTTTCCCGCGAGTGGTCTGTCTCTCTCATCCCAAACGACGACACCGTCGCATGCGCATATGCGTTTCGGATTCTGGAAGATGCCCGCCGAACGGGCGATTATACCACACGCGATCCTGAAATGGAATAATTTCTATTGCATTACTTTTACAGTAGATTCTGTAACGAAACTAAAACCTAACACCCTCCGCTCCGCCTAACATCAAGTTCGGCCGAACTCTCCCTTTCCTTGGAATGACTATCTGCTGTCGGCCACACGATCTTTACTGATTAACACGGTCTTTGGGGCGATGAATTAATTTTAGCCGCGACTAGCGCAAGGGCGCTGCTGCGTGGCACAAACCTCGGCTTGGGCCGTCACGGGATCGAAGGCCGGCTAGGCGGCCGGTCGGAAGCTCACCGGAGTGAATTTAGTCACATAACTAGGTTCTCGCCTCCGTTTCCCACGGAGACGGTTTTTAACGCGGACCGTACACAGAACCCTACCATTTGAATTTATGTCATTAACCACTCGGGAATCTATCAGCTTGTTGTTAGCTATTGTAATGGGATCATCCGGATCGTGTGATAGGTGTCCGAGTCTCCGTTTGTGGTTAGTAATTATAGAACTTGATAGGAGACCATGGACTAAATACTTGTAACAGTTGTACTACTTCCTCGCAATAACAGATGGCGCTACAAGTATCATTTTATATTAACATAAGTTTATAAATTTAAATACGAATAAAAACACATCCGAAATATGAGAATACTTTTTTGCTATGGCCGGAATTCGAACTCAATGCCTATCACTTCGTGGTAGGCTTATAAAACCATTAAACTACGATGCTCTCAAAAATCATCTTAATTGATAAAAATTCATGCAACTCACGGTTCACCACTGTTGCCATGCTCTTTCGACAATTGTCCAGAACCGCGACCCATGTCATCGGGCTGTGACGTCACAGCTATCGATCTACCCACAATATCCCACACCTATAAAAAAATTTGATACAATAATGTTACTAATACTCACATTTGGTACACAACAAACATATAATAGTTTTTCTCAAAATATAGACCCGATTCGGATATCAAATTCTTTATTTTTTGTGGTATAGCGGTCAACGGAGCCGGACAGCCTTCTATATGGTAAAAGAACATCGCCGCTCATGGACAATCTCGTCACAGTTCGCGCTTTGCTTGAGTTGCTGGCTTTTGACGCCACTTAAGCGTCATTTATAAGGGCTCCGATATCCGCACTCACACAGCGAAACAAAGTTAAAATACAGTTACACGCTGAGTATTCTGTGAGCACGTTATATTACATCGGACGAGCCGATCCAATTAACTTTCAATTAAATTTCAATTAAATTTCTTACCTTCAATACATTATCGAGTATTCTAAAAGTGGCGCGGCCATTCTCGTCAGCGACTATATTCCCCAGGTCACCAGCGTGCCTTTTTTCCATGGGGTCTAAAGGACCCCCGTGGCTTGATTTATACGGGTTATAATGACCCCCTATTGATTTGCAGCCCTGTAATTCAATAACATACAATTTGTACTGCGATAGAAATATAACAACAATAATATGAATTTTTAAAAATCTAAAAGTATTATTTAAGGCAACCATAGAATAATCATTGTTTACTATGTGAAATCTTCAATTCATAAGTATGTATGAATGGATTTCTTTCTTTATGATATTGTGGGAAACGGAACAGGAACAGTCTTTTCTCTTGTAAGAGACCACCGTCGCCAATCGCGCTACAAACCACGCTTTGGTTGTGTTGGCGGGTTTTTACATCGTACTGTAAGTAAGACATTACAAGTTGTGTTTCACGTTGGTTTTTTGTGAGCTCGTTTTATCTGTCAGCATGGCTCTCCCACGGGTGCGACTCTGATGAGACACTCGCCCAGTTACTGTTAAGCCCTTCCAATGACCAAATAATTATTAAAAAAAAATTATTAGTTAACCTGGGATTGAAATCAAAAATTTAATCTTAGTAGCCTTATACACCACTTAGCTAAAAGACAATGCCAGATTTTTTTTAAAAAGCTTGTTTTTGGATTACCTCACTGATATCACCAGTATCATGGACATGAAGACCATGCTGACCTGGTGATAAACCATCAATGCTGCCATCAGCCACTAAGGGTCCTTGTTCCATCTGCTGGAACCGCACCACTCCCATCACCACAGAACCACTGTTTTGATTTGATATCATTGCTACTGCGGACTGTGATTCTGAATACAAGTGAAATTTAAGACAATTTGTAAAATCACAATAACTAAGCTGACCTGGAAATCTTTATTTTGCCATATATGTTTTTTATAAGCAATGTTTATAAGAAACAATGTTTGACCATTTTTTGACTATGGATTTACTTTGCACATCTGACTTCCATGCAAAGCCTTCTGATATTTTGAGATAATTTAGCTTTTCTAATTCACAAAAAAGGTATTTTTTTATTATTAAAATAATTTTTAAAATCAGTTCAGAAACATCAGAAAAATCAGTACAGCGTAATCCTACAGAGTCATAAATACACATATTACCTCTTTATAATATTAGGATAAGCTAAGAAATTTATTTTATAATCAATCCATTTGCTTATTGTAAGAGCACTAAAATAATGGTACAGCTATATGACTACGATACTACAGTACATCTCTTGAGAAAAAATATATTGATATTTATATTGATAAATAGATATCAAGCAGCCAACCTCCAAAACCTTGTAGAACTGCTCGTTTTCCAGATGCTTTAGATACTATATCAACAATTATTGTACTTGGTAATACTGTTTCGACCATAACAGCACCATCTTTAAAAGTTGCCTGTAAAAAATTATGAAGATACTTAGCAATGGCTCATTAATTTATATAATAATATAATAATAAAAATAATAATTTATATATATTATAAACAGGAGGACCACCTACGATAAGCAGTCGTGTGCCCATGTACATCACCAGCATTTACTGGGCTGCAAGTGCAATTCTGCCCTTTTTGGGATAGGTGCACTCTGTTTTTAAGGTCTCCAAATCATATTGGTATGGAAATAGCCTTGCAGGCAGCTAATTCCACAGAGTAGTAGTATGCTCAAATTGTCTTAATAAACGTTTTTTAAGAATTAGTAGATTTGTGATTTTTAGCTTATGAGATTAACTTATCATCTGAATTTCACTTCTTATTAGTCTTCTTACCTCTTGTACTCCATCCAGTGATTTCAATTCATTCAAAGTTTTTTCTATCGCTCGCTCATCTTGTTTAGGACCCAGATCTATAAGTACTTCCAACTGAAATGCACTCCTATATTAAAATTGCTATTTTTACCAAAGCAATATCAAAAGTGGCTGTCACTATTCTTTGATGAACAATATTATTATACCAGCCAACATCCAAGGAAAGAAATAATAAAAAATTCATAGAAGTGTTCCTTATAAGAATTTTTTATTAAATTAGTATATGAGTAAATATTTATATAAAATATTATATAAGTATATAACGGTTATTAATAAATAAGAAGTTTTAGATATTAAATAACTAGTTTATGTATTTTGAATTCTACAAAATTATACATAAACTTAGAAATGACTTCACACTTCATCCAGATAGGCTCAACTACTTACATAGAAGTTCAACTATACAAATCAAATTGGAACAGGAAAACTATACAAAGAATTTATTACATACTATATGAATATATTCCATGTAAAATAGCACCATCATTTTATAAAGTCTACAAGGATAAAAACAATTGTGTATAAACTTACTTTTGAAGTAATCATTGTCAATAATTTATTAAGTTTTTAACGTTTTGTTTAATATTAATTAAGTGTTCAATTTGTAAATCTTTTAATTTTCCAATTTAAAATTATATTATATTGTTTACATTTCAGTTCATACTTGACTTTGACTTTTGAACTTGACTTCTTTAGAAATGTCTAGAATATTCTACATGTTTCATTACAAATTATTTTGGTTATTGACATATGTCAATTGTGTGGGCGTAATCAACAAGTACACATTTCAATATTTTATTACGCCAATGTTATAATTGTTTTAAATATCGTAAATTTATATTATTTTCCTTTATCTGATTCCGATCTGGACAATTATAATTTAATTTATAATTATTCGGTCTCTGGAAGTTCTTTACAGTGGCCGGGCTAGTGTCTTAACACTGTCGCACCCATGGGAGAGCCATTCTAAAACTGGGCCGGCTCGTCCGAATTGATACAACGCTCTCACAGAATACTCAGCGTGAAATGATTCTTGTATTTGCCGACAACACAAACAATGCGCGGACTGTGGCGTGGTTGTATGGGTAACATTGTTCTCTTACCATTTAGCATACCCATCTGCTTCGTTGTTCCTATACCAATTATTATTAATTTTTTATTTTAATTTTTTTTTACAATTTGTAAAAAAAAATATTTTTTATGGTATCTTCTTCTTCTTCTTCATCAGCCCATTCAAGTCCACTGCTGGACATAGGCCTCCCTCAAAGACGCCCACCCGCT
>DWCF01003993.1:0-17804 GCA_018230265.1 Delias oraia
AAAGGCAATTCAAAACAGGAAAATAATTTTACGAGTATCAAGTGGCACCGGGCAAATGAAGTAAATGACTCCTTAGGTCTCTATTTTAGTAATTCCTTACGTCAATTAACAACCTCATAAATTAATTGAAAAGGAAAATACGACTCATTTTTAGGAGGTAGAACGAAAAGGAAAACTATTCTCAGTATCTAATTCGAACTGGCATGCCGGCTTTTTACGCCACTTGAGCCATTTTTAAGGGCTTCCGATATACTCACTCGGCGAAAAGCAGTACAAGTACCGTTTCATTTAGAAAATTCTGTGAGCGGTATAACTTCGGCTGAGCTAGCCCAATTAGTGCATCCACATATGCTTCAGCATGGCTCTCCCGCGGGTGTGACAGTATTTAGACATTCGCACGGCCACTGTCAAGCCCTTCTAGAAACCGAATAAATTATAAAATATAATTGTCCGGACCGGCGTTCGAACCCGATACTTCTCGCTTCTTAGTAGACCTATTAACCCACTTAGCTATGCGGCGCTCAGGCTTTCTCTGTCTAATAACATGAAAATGAGAATGATGGTCGAGTACTTCTTATTGTAAATAAATATGCAATATATTAATTATTTAAGTTTTAATGCAAATGGCATGCGATGTGGATTTACCCTTTACATAACAGGTTTTTTTGACGTTTACTTCGCATCAGCAAAACTGGAATGTATGTATAATTTAATACATGTATCTGGTTAATTACATGTTTATCGAATTAAATAATACTGTCGGAAATATTAAATTCGTTACATTTGGATAGTTTAAAGAAAAAAATGTTAGTGAACTATATTTAAGAAGTTGCCTGTAAAAATATGAAAAGACCAATTTTCAAGTCTGCGTAACTTTTTATAAGCACGTTAGTAAAAAGTATACGTATTTTAAATAATGGAATAAAAATATTATACATATAATAATACAAATAATCAAAGCCGTTAGATGAATCCAATTATAAAGAAATTCTCTTACACACATCTAAAGTTTTGGAGTTTCAAATGGTTTGCCTAAGAAAGAAAACTTGATTTGGAAGGGATTTTTGAGACTCTATTTTCTTTTTTTATATTTATTTGGGGTTCTAAAGCTTTTTCTCAATTTTATTTTCGTAAATTGTTAGCGCAAAGGTATTCCTTCCGACCCAAATTTCTTTTCAAATTGTTGTATTACTTTTACTGAAATGGGTCTTCCTATCATATTAAATATTCAAAAGCATTGCATCTAATCCGAATATAAAAAAATAGGTTTTGAAATGCTTTAAGTATTTAAAAAATCATCACAATTAAAGTCCATTTCTTAAGATATTTTTACTATTTTAAAAAATCAACTAAGTAATTAGCAGTGTAAGCAACAATATATATAGACAATTAGTCATGGACAGCTATAATTACTTTCGAATTTGTAGGGATCATCCATAAATTGGTCAATTGAATTTATGCAATAGATCCAAAAATCCCCTGGGTTGATTGCGTCAAGAGGAATACTCATATAAAGTCTGACACAAACATTGTTGAATATAAGCCACTGGATTGCCTCGTAGCTTGCATAACGGCGTCATTTGCAAACAGGTTGAGTCGCCTGAATAATATAGAGCAATTCAAAGCTCAAATTTTAACTTAGAAACAATAATAATGAATTCAAGTGTTTTTATGTGTATATTATGTCTTGTTGTTATTGTACAAAGTAGAGTGGTTAAAATTGTAGAAATTCCGATCAAAAGTGAAATGGTTATGAAGCTCTCAATACAAATGGATGATAAAGGACTACCTATCGCCAATGTCAAATTTATAGAAAAAGAGAAAAACAAGAATCAAATGGAAAAGATTTTTCCAAAGCCACCCCTTGGTTTGGTACCTGATTTTAATGATCGTTTGGGAATTGTTGATGGACAGTGTCCCTTAGGACAAGTGAAAAGAGGGCCGGCCTGTGTGCCAGTAGCATAAGATGTCACGTCGATCTTGGGAAAATATAAGTGTGGATGATAAATTGATATAGGTAATCCATTGGCATAATCTTCTGGATAAAGAAAATAATTAAAACTAGTCAATATGAGCGTCTTATGAGCCAATATTAGCATTCGAGTTAAAACAGGTTCTCAGTTCGTAAACTTTTTAATTATAGCATTTTTTTTCTTTGTTAACTTCAGGCTCTTTAGCTGTTTGAAAGTTTACAATATTGTCATTGAAGCTATTCAAGGTCTGGATTTGTTTATGACAATTTATTTTGTTTTTCTTTTATGTTAATAGATTTTTTTTTTCGTTTTGTTGAGGATGCTCAATGCATAAAATTTTGCATGTCCTTATTTGTATAAAATATTATGTATATTGTATTCTTGTATAATAAACGATTAAAAACGTATTTAAGATCTTTATTTAAAACCAATTCGTAAAAAGATACCTAGAATGAATTCCTTTACAAATTAAACATCAAACGTGTGATTAAACAAAAATAGTAAATCCTACTTCTAAATAATGTCTGCAATAAAAATGCCGCAATTAGCGTTCATATGCTATTACAAAAGTATTAATTGAACTTTTATGAAGGCTAATACTTTTAACTTATATATTAATCGATTCGTTTTTTTTGTTAATAGTTTTACTAATGAGCAAGAGTTCTGGACCACCCCAACCCCCTTTCGTCACCTTTGTAAATATTGCGACTGCGACGTATTTATATGAATAAAACTGGATGAAATAAAAGCTAAATCAATAAATGAAGTGTTTTTAAATTAACTTATCTAAAAAAAGAAATTAATAAAATACTTTTACATAATAAACTAGCTGATCGCAGCCCAAGTTTTTTTTGCCATATAAATATCGGTCCGCCCGCGCCGCCGGCCGCAACCATAGAACCCTGCATTTTAAATCTGCAATAGCTTTGAAAATATTCATTTAAACAACATGCTTCAAAAGACTATTGATGTATATTAAATGCCCAATATATATAAGGAATACTTACTAACCATATATTTTAATATGATATTTCGAGAGCCTCGTAGCTTAATGCTTTTAAAAGTGTACCATGAAGCGAGAGCTATCGGGTTCTAATCCCGGTCCGGATAATTATAATTTAACCTATAATTTATTCAGTCTCTGGATGGGCTTGACAGTGGCCGGGCGAGTGTCTTTATACTGCTGCACCTGTGGGAGAGCCATGCTGAAGTATATGATGACGCACTAATTGTGTTTCTCAGAGTCAGTGATGATATCGGAGGCCCTTAAAAGTGCCACTTAAGCAGCGTCAAAAGCCAGCAACACAACCAAGGCGCGGAAAGTGGCGCGGTTGTTCAAGGGCGGCGTTGTTCTCATACCGTATACCCACCTGCTCCGTTGTTCACTATAGAATAAAAGAAAATCTTTTAGTATTTTTAATGTGTTAATACTGTACCTACTGCTTAAAATCGCTTTGGAAATCAGGCACTATTAAAAATTGAAAAGTAAAGAAAAATAAACAACAGTGAGCTTTTTAAGGTGGTACATAGATGTTTGTACTCGTAGTAGAATATTTTGATATATCTCGTACAATCAGAGCCCTCTTTCCCAGTGGACACTTTGGCATCTAGGCGCTCGATAAGGCACCATCAGATTGATGTTGTTTATCTACTTTCTTTGTCTATTCTAACAATAATGTTCTATCCAAGTCATAGCGGTTCTATTATCCTAATATGCCCAGTGCCTCCAATAGGTTAAAGATGGCTTTGCATATGATTCAGACATCGTTTGCAATGTGAAAACAAAAAATGTGTTAATTTACGACATTACATTAGAAACCTATAATATTATTTGTGTTTCTCCGCTATATTATGCATGCATTATGGACATAAATTTTCTCTTGATTCACCTAAACTATTAAAAAAGTACCTAAATCCTTTGCGTAGTTTTAAAGATCTAAGCATACATAAGCATAGACAGCGGAAAGCGATTTTGCTTTGTAATATGTAAACATAAGATAATTTTTTTTTTCACAATTATAAAATTATTATGTATAAACATTATCGTAATTAAATTCACAGAAAATAATGTTTTAACTACTCTTTTAATTTCCCAATATTCTTTAAAAGTTATATGCAATATTTATTTTACTTATTACTTATGCAATTACATCTTAGCTTTTCAAATTGATTTCTTTTAAAGTTTGATAACTTTTACTAGAGTTTTTGCAAATCGGCCTCCCGATCTTTCATAAGAGATTTTTCTAAATCGAAGTCTTTTCATTCTGCAGAATTGTAAAAGACTGAAAGCCCAAAACCGTGCAGGTGAATTCCTGTCAGCCTAATTTTCCTTCATTAGGTGATCCTACTCCTCATTTGCTTTTCCATTATTATTATAAGATTATAAAAAAAATAACCATAACGTGCTTCCATCTTTTCGTTGAGACGGGACTTAATATGATTCATTAATGTTATATGACAACTTAGGGTAAATCCGGAGAGGACCAGTGAATAGCGTTGCTAATGACGTATATATGACAATGTGTAATGAAGAACTCGGCCTATATAAACTGCGCAAATTTCAATATCCCTTAGTATTACACACATATTGTATACTTGATAAAATGTTTACCGCTTTGTTCGTGTCAATATTTTTATTAGCAATTTCTACGAACGCTTCAGTGCTAAGAGTTAATGGAGTAGGGTTAAAATCACAGGAGCTAATAATCAAAATCGTTGTAAATGGGGCTGAACAAAACCCAACAGCTAGTATCAAGATATTGGATAAGGAACAGACAGATACCAATGCAGGTAGTGCTAAACTTGTGCCTACGCTAGTGAATCGAAATTTTATTGGAAATGAACAATGTCCAATAAATACCAGAAGAATTGGACAATCATGTATTCCGAATCGGATTCGGAGAAACAAGAGCCAGTTATAATTTAAAACGCCATCTATGAATATCTTCTATAATAATTAAGGACTGATGATGAAATAATTTAAGGACGCGCAGGTGATATTTTAATATAACTATTGAATATTTAACACCTTAAACAATTATTTACTTGAAATTTTTAAAATTTATTGTTTCTGTGACGTGCATTTTTTTTACAAAATGGAGGCAAAAGACTAAAAATATCTGTCATTAAGAATCTATAAATTTGAGAATCCGATGGGGAAGAAAGGTTCTAGTGTGGCGACCGCGTACCGAAAAACGCAGAGTGAGACGTCCCGCCACGCGATGGAAAGACCACCATGAAGGTCGCGGGCAACTGCTAGATCCAGATCGCTCAAGATCGCAATAGCTGGTAAGTCTGTGGTAGATCCCTATATCCAGCAGTCGACTTAATAGTCTGATGATGAAGTTAGAGAGTAAGTGAATAAATGTAACTGCAATCAAATGCCACTTATTTGAATAAAAATTGTAAAACAGTTTATTTTTTTTTATTTTCTTTAAAATTAAACAACTTACAAAATTCAATTTATGTTTTAAAATTTATCATATGGGGAAATTGATTGAATAAATTTACATATTTATTCTTAGTATTTATTAATACTAAAATATAAATTTAATACAAAATTTTATGTTTTTGTAATGGGGGGCTATCCAGATCGCAACAGGTGGGCGTCTTTGGGGAGCAGTGGACATGAATAGGCTCATAATGATGAAAAATACAAAATTCACCAAGGAATTTATATTCAATGAATATTGATAACATAATTTGTAATCCTATTAAAATAAAAACAAACTTATTTTCTTACGAAGTATATCAATTTCATAAATTGAATTCTCGATCTTCTCACGAAAAATACTTTTATTTGAACTAAAAACCGCTCTATAATGCTCAATAAATCTACTTTCTTGTGTTATTTACTGAGAACAATGTTTGTCGAAAGAAAATATAAACATAGAAGGATTATTATTAAGACCCAAGGATTATTTCGTCAGATTTCATAATGTAAATAATGAAATTAATAGTAATATATTAAAAATTAAAAGATTGTAGATATATCTTATATCTAATAATATATGTTATGAAAATCTATCTTCTTTTCTTTATTAATTTCATAATCAAAATGAATATTCCGAATATACCTTTAACTTTGTATTTAGCAATTCATTTAAAAAATACATTGACGCAACACAGAGCAACTCATTGCATTAAGGAAATAAGACTTTAATACACTACTCGTAGACAACAATCATTTTGAAAATGAGGATATTACATTTGTTTTGTTCTATGTTTTATGTAGGAGAACTGTGTATACATTTATTATTATAGTAGGTAATTACAACCAGAATATATTTTTGGAAAATTTGGTTAATATTTAAGCTTAAAAATATGAATAAAAAGGGCTAACCTAAAACATAAAAATTAGTTTCACAGATGAACATTAAATTGTCGCTCTTAGTATTTTCCCTCCGCTCACGAATTTGAACGAAATAAACTTACAACAATTCATACATACATAAATTCCTTTAAAACATGTTTTCGTTGGATTCTAAAGAATTATGTACATATTTCCTTGGGTTATTATTTACAAGAGCTTTTCATTCAGTGTAATATCAACACAACATAGCTAATAATATACAATATGTTCGTAAGAGAAACACGCGTTGTACTCGACATGAGATGCTTAATGTTTGACCCTTTTCAAGTAATCCACCTTTTCTACAAACTTTACCTAATAAAAGCTGCAGACGGACTATTGTTTACTCATTTTTATGAGAAGTCTTCTTTTCTGTCTTAACTATATTTTAATAAACAGGTTCGAAGTCCCTTAGTATTAAAAAAGAGCCTCGTAGACTGTTTACTTGTAAGCTACCGTGAAGGCAGGATCCTGTACCAGATTGGAACCCCGGTCTGAATATAAATGTATAAATTATTTGGTCTTCAGAAGAGCTTGTCAGGGACCGGGAGAGAGCTTTAAATCTGTCTTACGCATAGGAGCGCCACTCTGAAACATTATGAAACCACGGGTACACAGAATGACAACGTGAAACGGTACTTGTACTGTGTCCCTTGAATATTGGAAGATATTAGAGGCCCGGTAAATTATACCGCTCAAGTGGCGTAATAGGCCGACGACACAATAAGTTAGGATTGTAGCAGTGCTTATAATAGCGGAGATCCACTTGCTTCGTTATAGTTCCGCTATTGGTACAATTAAAAAAATATTTTAGATAGAGAAGTTTTCTTCTGTTGTAAGATATTGCATTTAGCAAAGGTTACGCATAATGAACAAGAAATTTTCACTACTATAGGCACGCTCAGCCTACGTGATCTCATTACAGGGAGAAAAATGTTTAATCAACGAGATTAAGGACGCATTTTCCCTTCGAGAATGCTTTTACAGGTATCTCTGAATTTCGTAATCTGTTTTTGTGTGTCTTTTCCCTATTTCTTGTCTTTATCTTCCAAGTGAGAGAGAGAGAGATGAAAATAATATATGTTGGACCGCAATACAGGTATTTTACGACCATTGCTTTATTTACCGATTACGAAAAAAATAATGTGTAAAAAAGTCACGATTTTATTAATTTATATAAGTTTTAAGAAAACATTAGATTTTATTTGAAATTGTAAATTTTATTAGCTTTGGGGAACCAGAATAACATACCTGCATATATGTTGATTGTGTATTTTTTTTCTATAGCGGACAACCGATCAGGTGGGTCTTCTGGTGGTGGAGCCACTGCCACCAATGAACAACCGCACCACAGTCCGCGCATTGGTTATGTTACTGGCTTCTTACACCGCTTAAGCGGCACTTTTAAGGGCCTCCGATATAGTCACTCACTCTGCAAAACACGGTACGTGTACCGTTTCACGCTGAGTATTCTGTTAGCCCTTGGTATCATTTCGGACGAGCCGGCCCAATTAGTGCGTCAGCATATGCTTTATCATGGCTCTCCCACGGGTGCCACAGTATTAAGATACTCGCTCGCCCACTGCAAGCCCTTCCAGAGACCGTATAAATATAAATAAAATTATAATTGTCTGGAACGGGATTTAAATCCGATACCTCTCGCTTAATGGTGCACTTTTAAAACAATTAAACTACGAGGCTCTCAAAGTATTGTGAGTATTAAATATTTCAATTTTTAAACCAAACCTTGGTAGTGCTGAATATGCCAACATGCATATTGACAGATTACTGATAGTACGTACAATTGAAAAACCGTTCAAATATTGACATTTTAAAGTAAACTTATCAAGTAAAGAATAATAAATACATAATATTTTATTGATCCGGTTGAAAACGAAGAATTTAATGGGCAGTAATTATCGGTTTGTCCCAAGTAGCACAGGGGGTGGCTCATGAATTCTTGAGAGCGGAAAGCGCCATATGTTCAGGGTACAAGTGTGTGATCTCACGACTCCCATTGGACAACGTGACTTTGACTTTAGAACACGTTATTGAAAAACTGGAAAATTATTAATAATTTATTAAGATATTTAAAAGTGTAGAAAAAAGTTCAAGGTATAAAAAGTTTATATAATAACCTAAAGTTAAATTTTATATTTTATTTATAATAAAAAATAATATTTTGACAACTATTACAGATGCTGAATAAAATCAAGACTCAAGGTCTGGTATCAGACTTGATGCCAAATATAAAACTAATGCAAATGTTTGGACACTTTTTGTTCAACTATCATAATGGTGAGAGATAATAATATATGAAAAATTATTATTATTCATTCTAATGTCTGCCTGCAACTCGGATATCTTAGTATATTCTTAAGAAATGCCTAATGTCTTTTTAATCAATATTTGTCATAACCAAGCACCGTAATGAAACCTTTTACCACTCCGTCCGAAGAGATGCCACGGGCTCACAGAATAGTCAGCGTGAAATGGTACTTGTACTGTGTTTTGCAGAGTGAGTGAGGAGATCAGAGGCTCTTAAACTTAGACTCACCTACTCCGCTATCCGTTATAGCACAAAAAAGAAGAAACTCTCAATCACAACCCCTTTTCAATCATAATTAAAGAAAATTTTGCTAGGCAGACGTTATAATGACAAGTTTATTGACTTAAGTAAAATGATATTGTTTAAGATAACGCCGGCATGTCGGCTTTGCTAAGGAAGGTGTATGCCAGCGTGCATGCCTTCTTGATAGTCATCCACTACTTGAGCATGGCGGCCAATATGGCTCAATACTCCGATGAAGTAAACGAACTCACGGCGAATACAATTACAATTCTGTTCTTCGCGCACTCAAACATCAAACTCTTATTTTTTGCAATTACTTCGAAAAACTTTTACAGGTGGGTATATTATATTTCTAATATAAAATCATATTCATCAAATACATAGTTACATATTTATTATTCATTTAAATGTAGACAAATTTATAACAGACGGCTATTTCCCAAATGGCCTACCTAAAATATGAAAAAAGGTTTTTCAAAATACAGTTAATCCAAATATATGCTTCAACTTAAGGGTATAAATTTCAAATATCAAGAAAATAGGGGCTCAACACAGAAAGGAAATTCATTTTACGCAATTGCAATTTAACTACAGTACAAAAGCCTCCCAGCAGACAATTTTCCAATGAAAGCGTTTCCAATTTTAAAAAAATATAATAAAATCTTTTGTGCTAAGTTAAAAAATGTTTATAAATTATTTTCAAAAGAAACTCATTTCAATATAAACGAAATCGGTTTAAAAAGTTCATTTGAAAAGCAGTCAGCCGTATGTTGGTCTAATAAATAATTTCATGTTGATTTGATAAAAAGGCATCCGTATGCCGATTTTCGAATAAAAAAAAAAAACGTAACAAGATATTAAGCAGGCACTAAATGGGCCGGCTCGTCCGAAGTGATAACACGGGCTCACAGAATGCTCAACGCGAAACGGTACTTGTACTGTGTTTCGCTGAGTGAGTGAGGTTATCGAAGACCCTTAAAAATGGCACTTAAGTGGCGTAAAAAGCCGACAACATAACCAATGCGTGGACTATGGCGCGGTTGTCCATGGGCGGCGGTGTTCTCTTACCATATAGGAGACCCACCTGCTTTGTTGTTCGCTATACTATAAAGAACTAGTGTCCGCTATACTTTGGGGGAGGCCTTGTCCAGCAGTGGACTTGAATGAGCTGATGATGATGATGATGATACTATAAAGAAAAGTATTCAGGTGACTGTTCACGAATAAATTATTTTTTAAGGCCCTCTTATGAGTGATGTAGCCAAAACAAGAAACATAAGTAAATTATTTGTTGGTTTAGACTTTAGAAATTTTAAATGTTTATGTTATACAGGACCCTTGCTGTTTGGAATCAGTCCAATAGCCATCCTCTATTTACTGAGTCAGATGCGCGATACCACCAACTAGCCCTGACGAAGATGCGTAGACTTCTATATTTCATTTCTGCAATGACAATTTTATCCATAGTTTGTGAGTATAATATAGTTTGTAAGTAATGGTAAAATATATAAAAAAAGAAAGATGATATTTTACTATCTAATATCCTTATAATTGCTAGATAGTTACATAGGTTTTTTATATTCTTCTTTCTATCTTTCTTGAGTTTTTTGCCATTTAAGGAATATTGAAGTATTTTTACTTAAAGACATGTCTTATTTTATTTGGAAACATGGAGCAGATAAGTGGCTTTAGATCGACGTAAGTTAAGTAGGAGCTTCTTTTAATTAACTTCGAACATTTTAGGCTGGGTCACAATCACGTTCTTTGGTGAGTCAGTGCGTTTGATTCTCGATAAGGAAACGAATGAGACCCTCACGGAACCAGCACCTCGCTTACCATTAAAAGCGTGGTACCCATTTAATGCCATGAGTGGTACTTTGTATATTGTCGCCTTTGCTTTTCAGGTAAGGTCAAAAACAGTGGCCATTTTGAAAATATTGCTTTCGTATTAGTGTTTTGTTTAATAAGTATTATATTATTATGTAGTGATGTAATGTTCTTTTCTGATGTGGATTTCTATTCAATATTTTTTCAACAAAACTTAATGAGTAGGAGAATATAATCTTTTTAAAAAAGATTTAATTTAAAGTTGTATTCTAAAGGTATACTGGCTTATCTTTTCAATGATGATCGCTAACCTAATGGACGTCATGTTCTGTTCGTGGTTAATTTTCGCGTGTGAGCAATTACAACACCTTAAAGCTATAATGAAACCACTAATGGAGCTAAGTGCCTCTCTGGACACCTACAGGCCGAACACCGCTGAGCTCTTTAGAGTGTCTTCAACTGGTAAATCGCTTTCATCCTACCAATATTATAAACGTGAAAGTTTGTAAGTATGGATTGATTTGTATCACGCAAAACTATTGAAGGAAATTTAATTAAACTGTACAATTATATAGCTTATACGTCAACTCACTATAAATTGGTTGAAATATAATAAAAAGTGGCACGTAATTCGTAAAATTTATCCAATTTTCTATCCATAAGTTAGAGTAACATCAATATAAAGGCTGTAGGCTTATTAAATATGCTATTTTCACTTTTATTATGTGATGAAATCAGCGATAAACGCCACATCATCACCAACACTACAATTAAATAATATCTTTACATCGCTTTATTTTTTGGATATCAAAATAAAATCACATATTTTGTTAGTGTTCTATCTCAGTATTGCAATATAATATGCACATCGACGAGATAGAAAGAGATTCTTTAAGATCCTATATGAGCAATATTTAATAACACAAGTAAATAACACAAAAGTTAATTGTACTCTTATGGATCTCATCCCATAATTTTTTGTTTTGTATATTGTCGTACCCAATAAAATTTATCTTGTATTTTTTGCCGTTATAAAAACCTTTCAAGATGTAAAATGAATGTTTAACCACAGCTATTCACAAATTGATCAGGGGTGCCAAAAAAAACATAGAAATAAATATCGACTTTTACGATTGTGTCATTATTCTACTTGATTAACTATTTAGGTTGGTTGCACTGAATATAGGTCAGGAATAGGGAAAAGAAAACGGCACAAACAAAGCTATTATAAAATGAATTATTGTTATTCTAATGTCGCGGAAGTAATAGAAATTATGGAAAATATTTGAAAACAACTTTGATTGATGCTTTGCCATAGATTTTAAAATAAATTCTCAAACAATGTAGCCATTGTTATTTAGTCAATAGTAATACATAAGTTTTTACTATTTCGCGCTAAAAAAAATAAATCAATAACTGTAATTATAAAAAGAGCAGATGTAATATTTAAATAAATTTTTATTATTCATTTTAAAAATCTAATTTAATCAATTGAATTCAAACTACATTACGTCTTGTAAAGATTTCTGACATAGAGCAAAATTTACGAGTAACGTGTTTGCTTGGAGTATTGTCAATAGTCATACTCTTAGTCCTATATGTACATGATTTGAATATGTTCCTTTGTACAAACTTAATACAAAAATAAATTTAAATTATTGCTGTTTAGATAAAAGCGAGAAAGAACCACTTGATCTAGATATACGTGGCATATACTCTAATCAGACAGACTTTGGCATGACCCTTCGAGGAGCTGGAGGTAGACTTCAGACATTCGGGGAGAATCCTGCAAATAATCCGAATGGTTTAACACAAAAGCAAGAGCTTCTTGCTCGCTCTGCTATTAAATATTGGGTAGAACGGCATAAACACGTGGTCCGGTAAGAAATTCCATTTTCCATCATATACGTCCACGCAATGCATAAATTTACAATTAACCAACACAAAATATATTATATTTTCATTAGTTTAGTTTAATATTTAGGTTACTCGCACTTGAATAGTTGCTAATGAAAACATGCTAATTTTAATGATTTTTCTTTTCCAGACTGGTTACTTCTATTGGAGACACTTACGGTACTGCTTTACTTTTTCATATGCTTGTATCCACTATCACTCTTACTCTTCTTGCTTATCAAGCAACAAAGGTAAGTCGTTGACAAACACTTATTCATTGTCATAATTCCCTATACATACATACACACAAAAATGGCGCATGAATTGGACTTACATATTAACTGACCGCAAAGTAGTTATTCATGGTCTATCTATGTATAAATCATTCTTGGATGACTTATATGAAATACCCCAACTCAGTTGTGCGACAAAATGTATTTTAAAATAAGAAAAGACCTACTTGTGCAAATATTTTTTTTTTTCAGATAAATGGATTAAATGTGTATGCGTTCAGCACAGTTGGCTATTTAAGTTACACTCTGGCACAGGTCTTTCATTTTTGCATCTTTGGAAATAGGCTCATCGAAGAGGTATTGAATTCAACATTGATTCGCCTAGATTTCACCTTATAATGCGGCTTTTGTTTCATTTAGTTGACGTCATCGTTTTATGTTATATATTCATCGAATTGTTGAGCAGATCCTTTCCGATAAGTTTGACTCTATGGCGTTGCGTAGAGATGTTGCTTCCCTCAGCATCTTCTATCGCATATATCACGAGGAGTGTTCGGAGGAGCTGTTTGGATTGATATCTAATAATAATAATTAATCTAATAATCTGCTAATGAATTTCACCATCGAACATCGAGGTAGAATACAAAATTTCATCGTTTTTACCTCGATGTCTGTCGCTCTACAACTGAACGTTTTTTAAGAGACTTTGTGCCTCGCAACAGCCTCTGTGGAATCAGCTGTCAGCAGAAGTATTTCCAAACCAATACAATTTGGGGACCTTCAAGAAAAGAGCGTGCTTATTCCTAAACGGCCGACAACGCAACCGAGGCTCTGCAAGGGCTAGGGGTGTCCATAGGCTGAGAACCTCTTGCTCTATGTGAACCGCCTGCTCGTTTCCCACGATTTAAATATCTAGAGCGTAACGTACCGTCTTAATGATAAATCTATTAAATAGATTGTTTCGGCGGCTTTAGCGAATGGCAGGTCTACGGTCTATTAATAGAAAATCATTGACGATACCATAGACAAAATACACCTTCTAAATCTTATAAGTCCTTATAAATTAACAATGTAGTATTTTGCAGAGTTCATCTGTCATGGAAGCAGCATATTCCTGCCAATGGTATGATGGGTCTGAAGAAGCAAAAACCTTTGTTCAAATCGTCTGCCAACAATGCCAGAAAGCAATGAGCATCTCTGGTGCTAAGTTTTTTACTGTATCTTTGGATTTATTTGCTTCTGTAAGTTGGTTGATAAAACCATTATGAGGACTTATATAATTAATTGCATATAATGTTTGTTAAAAATATCACTGAGCAAATAATGTATTATCTAAATATGATAATGATTTAATAATAGTTAACTAAATAGGTAAGCTTAATATTAATTGCGGTTTAACAATGATATGAATATATTTTCACCGATGATATTAAGCATAATTATCCATTTGGTTACGCGACAAAACATACTGAAGCATTTCACATTATTTTCATACGTGAGTGTAAGTGATACCACGGGCTCACAGAATACTCAGCGTGAAATGGTAGTTGTACTCGAAAGCTACTTCTACGATGATTTGCTGAGTGAGTGAACATATCGGAGGCCCTTAAAAAAGCCGCTTAAGTGGCGTCAAAAGCCGGCAACACAACCCATCCACGGATTGTGGCGTGGTTGTCCATAGGTGGAAGTGTTCTTTTACAATATCGGAGACCCTGCTCTGTTTTCAACTTAAGCATTATCCACCATAAAAGAAAACAAATAAAAATCTGTTTATTGTAATCATGCATTTAATCCGTGCCAAATTTGAACTTTTATAAATTTCTCAGATATATAAGATATATGTTATTAAATCTTTACCGACTTATATATTTTACAAATCAAATCTTTTCTGAAAGTGTTCTGTCTCCTTTTGCGACAGAAAATGCACGCCAGTGTGAGAGAGTGACAGAATATTTAAGACATTGTTTCAAATAAAGCAATGTGTATAGTTATGCCTAGAATGGAATGATATAATATTGTATATTAAAATTTTCAAATTTCAGGTTCTCGGTGCAGTGGTTACTTACTTCATGGTATTGGTGCAATTGAAGTAAATTATAATAAATATTTCTTGTGTTTCATACATACCTAAACTATTTAAATTAAAGCAACGTTTAGTTGGTTAGTGAGTTTATTGTACCTAGTCTAATAAAATACTAAGAATAATATTAACAAGAAATTATTTCTATATTGCAATAAATTTAATTCATATTTTCATTCTCACTGAAAACGAAATCTGTTTATTCAATTGGTAGCGTGTTTTTTAGTAATTTCCTATTCTAATTGTTTCTTAAAGGTCTTTGTCCAATCAATCAATATAACAGGAGAAATATTTCTTCATGAAAGTAGAGGATAAATATAAGGAAAGGTCAAATTAAAGTCGTTATTTATTACAAAAATATTGTCAACAAATGTTTGAAAGTTATTTACTGAAAATCAAAAGCTAAATTTGTTCTATCATAATAGCATCGTTTATAAACAGATTTCGATCAATATTATATATATGATAATATATATTACAAGCTAAAATTTTAAGGCCATACATTAGTCATTATTTATTAAAATTACAGGTATTATTAAAATTTCGTGAAATAGTAGTTGTGCTTGAAACGGTGCCTCCTCTGTGTTTCGCTGAGTGAGTGAGGATATCGGAAGACTTTAAAAACGCCGCTCACGTGGCGTAAAAAGCCGCCAACATAACCAATTCGCGGATTTAGGCGCGGTTGTAGATCGGCGGCGATGTTCTTATACCATACAGGTGACCCACCACAAAACCTACATTTCCATATCTATTGCTTCATATGTTTTTAATTGAACCAATTTATCTAATAACTACTTCACAGAAAATTATGTTTTCTTTCATGATAACACCGATAAAAATAATTATGTAAAAAAGGTTATTCCTTTGATAATGGGATTTTTAATAAACTGATAAGGCGATTTCGAAATCAATAATATATGATTGATTAAAAATGGGCGTATATTGAATGAAATTTATATGACGTGTTTGTGTTTATTATCATTACTGACTGTGTGTCAGTATGTATGGTGTACCTCCTAAACGAATACACTAATTTTATTGCAAGTTTTGCCTTTGTAAGCTGGTCGATATAGCCAGCTACAATTACTTACAATTCAATATACGATTTAAAATAAATTATGCACAAAATGCATTATATTTTTGCAGCTTATGCGGCGTAAAAAGCCGGCAACTTGGCCAATGCGCAGACTATGGCGCGGTTATCTATGGGTGGTGGTGTTCTCTTACCATATAGGAGACACACCTGCTCATTGCCCGCTATACCATAAAAACTTTTTAGATAGTTTTTTACCAAAAGAAAAGTAAGTAACATACATCACCGACTGATAGGTTATTACTGACAATAATAACAACTTGTTGTTTTTTCTATGCCACTACCGACGGTGGCATGCTGGCAGGCAATGGAGCAGGCGGGTTTCCTTTATCATAAGAGATTACAACCATCCATGGACAAGTACCTCTCAAACCGCGCATTGGATTTTCTTTATCGTTGCTATATCCTCACTCACTCAGCGAAATACAGTACAGGTAAGAACTGTTTCACGTTGGTATTCTGTGAGCCCGTGGCATCGCTTCGGATGAGCGGACTCAATTAGTGCATGACATCTGCATGCTGGCTCTTCCACGGGTAACATTTATATATATAGATAATTACCTTAAATCTTTATTTATTTCGATTTTTATTTTTTGAAACTATCCTAATTTTTTCTTACACTGTCTTTTTTGTTCATTTGAACAAAATAAATATCTGCAGTCTAATATAATCACATATCCTAATTTTTACATTATAGTTTAAAAAAGGAATGAATAAAGTTTGTTTCGAGGATTTATCTTTGTCTTATCATGTGGTAAACTTATAAAAACTAATCGCGACAGCTATACGAGGGATAACTTAATTAATAATTGTGATTAATTAGTGCGTTTTTATCGGATTAGAAGTACTCCGGTGCTATAGTTAATATTTTTATATTATATTTATATTCGTAATAGCCGTAAAAATATAATTACTTAATGTATGGGTTTTAAAAATTGAATCCTTTTATAGACGCTTTCATAAACGCTTACAACAAAAGATCTGACTATAATCAGCGACCCACAATCGATGCTAAACGCAATTCCGTGTCGCGGGTCTAATGGTGAGATTAAATTTTATGTCGTTCAGCGATTTATGCTCGCTCTGTGCGATTGAAAAGGAATAACGAATGAGGAGTTGTTGAACTAAATCTAGTATGTCAATTGTTTTTAATTACATTTACCGTGTCAAGGCTACATACGTGATTCATGAGATTAGCGACGGAAGTCCCACCACAGTCCGCGAATTGGTCGCGTTGCCGGCTTTTTACGCCGCTCACTACTTCACTCACTGCGAAACATAGTACCGTTTCACGCTGAGTATTCTGTGAGCCTGTGGCATCACTTCGGACAAGCTGGCCCAATTATTGCGTCAGCATATGCTTCAGCATGGCTCTCCTACGAGTGCGACAGAATTAAGACACTCACCCGTTCACTGTCAAGCTCTACCAGAGACCGAATAAATTACAAATAAAAATTTTAATTGTCAGGACGGGGATTCGAACCTGATACCTCTCACTTCATCACACTTTCTCACACTTTTAAAACCATTAAGCTACGAGGCTCTCAAAATCTTTATTCTTATTATTTGAAAAGTTATTATAGTTTTTCCTATTTGCTATTTATATACGTTAATATAAATAAATCTATGAGAAAATTGATACATAAAACAACAATTTAAAATATATTTGCTTTATTAAATAATCTTCTCTAATTTTGAACAAACTATTGCCAACGTCCATACCACGTTGAATACACCGGTTCTCGTCCGATCACCGAAGTTAAGCAACGTCGGGCGCGG
>DWCF01003994.1:0-17803 GCA_018230265.1 Delias oraia
CTTCGTCAGAACGCGGCAATGGCATTCCAACAAGAATTTCACATAGAGTCAGTAACCTGCAAAATATTTATTAATATTATTAGTTTAATATTTTACTTAAGTAGTCTTTCATTTCAATAGCCAGACAGTCAGTACAAATTACGGAAGCGCAAGACCTTCTAATTAAAGCGATATAGAGATGTTTACTCTTCGCATCAATAGGCCAAATAATCGTGGGTGAATTATTTCACTATTAATATTTAGCTAAGGGCTTCCCAAACTGAGCGTCGCGACGCCCTATGACGGGGCGTCACGGGACATCCTAAGGGCGTCGCTGGGACATCCTAAGGGCGTCACGATTTAATCCTCGATTTCAGAAACTTGGCTCAGAAAAGTAAGTACATTCTCAATAGCATTTTTCCTATTACTAACCATAAAGAAGTGTAACAATAAATATGTCTATTGATTTACATTCTTGTTTGTTTGGAATTTTTCTGAGCACCTACTAACCACGCTAATAACTACTGTCTTTATTTCGAGTGCGGTAGCTAGTTTCAATTCGTCGCAAGAAAAATAACAATTCTATAGGACGTCATATTGTAAATAAGTTTGGGAAGCCCTAATTTAGTTGTTCGATATTCTCTTAAAATTTACTATTATCTTGAAATACATACCTATCCTCTGAAACACTGACAGCGATTTTCTGCAATTCACCCCTTATTTTTATTTTAGGCATTCGCGGGTCGTCAGTAATGAGGCATTTATGGATTTGTATCACCAAATTGGTGGGTTGCAACAAATGGAGTGAAGTTGCTTCATTAGACGCGATTGCATACGACCAATCTTCACCGCGAGACGCAATCACGATCTGAAATATAAAATCAAACGTATACCTAATAAGTAACTGGTGTATGTGTTATGATATTTGGGTTTAAATTTGTTATATAAAAAATAAATATTTTTTAAAATAAATTTGTGGACCCAACAAACCATCGTTCGGCATGGTACGCTACTGGATCTTATGTGACACATTTTATTATATTTCGGCGAAACTCTAATTTGAGCAATAATAATGATATTGTGTAAATAAATCATACATTATTATATAATAATATTTATTTACACAATGTCATTATATATTACTCAAATTGGGTACTTTGTGACAAAATAAAAAATGGTGTAGTTTAAATTTAGTAAATTCCGTAAACTCAAATACGTATTATATATGTTAAATTTCTCGTTTATGTGTTTATTTATAACCAATTAATTGCATGTTTTAAGATATCTCACCTGCATCTCGGTTAGTCTGAGCGCCATCTTGTCATAGCTGTGCTCCGTTATCTGAGCTAAAATATCATCATCAGCGAGTCCAGAGCGGTATAACTGATGCACGTCTAATTGCGGAGCTCGAGGGTCACTTTTAACACTAATTGCTCCAAGTTTAACTACAACGCAGGCCTCTTCTCTAAAATTTACGAAAGATATACTTAAAGAATTACATGTGACACGCGTATGTTGAAAAACAATGCATTATTTTTGTATTTTACATATTTTTTTTAGTTGGTGGTGAAACTCAAATACGTATTTAAAAAATAATATCGGAACTACGATAGCAACGACTCAGTTTGTAGCTAATATTATTTTTTTTATGATATAGAAGACAACGGAGCAGGTTGGTTCCCTATATGGTAAGAGAACATCGCCGCCCATGGACAACCGCGCCACAGTCCGAGCATTGGCTATGAGCATTGGCTCACTCAGCGAAACAGTTGAAGCACCGTTTCAAGTATGACTATCATCTCACGCTGAGTATTCTGTGTATATTTCTTACATATAATCAGAGACCACATCTCTGTGGAATCAGCTGCCAGCAGAGGTATTTCCAAACCAATACGACTTGAAGTCCATTAAGAAAAGAGCGTACATATTCCTTAAGGCAGGCAGGCAACGCACCCGCGGCGCTGCAAAGGCCTGGGGTTTCAAAGGGCAGAGGACCGCTCGCCCTAGATGAGCCTCCTGTTTGTTTGTCACAGATATTATAAAAAAGAGCCATTGCCTCCAGACAAATAAACTCACCCCTTGTACTTCCCAGTCTGTGGTACGATTATGTAAGAAGATGCCACATCTATGTCCAGATCAATGAACGTATGGCGATGCACCGCGTGTTGCATACCGAGGGCGGATTTCTCCTTTAGGTCTGACAATTTGTTCTCGGCAGCCGCTTGTAAACTGAGGACACCAAAGAAGAATTTATCTAACTTAACCATTAATACTAAAAAACGATGACCCTTTTAAATTAAACTATTTTAGAAATATTTTTTTGAGATCAAGGAAGATTGAAAGTACTAGCCTATAAGTAATAGCGTCAAGAACATATGTAGAGGGTCTTTCAACAAGAACAGATAGCTCTTGGGTCAATTAGATTGTGTACGGATGCAGGCCCAAGTTCAGACGCAAATTTCTCCAAGTTGAAGTCTGCAAAAGGCCGAGTTCTTCTGCACGGCAAAAAATCGACTGCCTCGGAGTCTCCTAAGCACAGTACAGCGGCGAAGTTGTAGGCCGATCTGGCATTCCTTTGACGTAAAGGTGTTGGTTGGCTGTTTACCGAACCAGCTATCTCAAATTTAGTCACCAATCGTTGGACAGTAGACTTTGAAGAGCCACCACCGTAAAATAGGCGCAACATCTGCACTAAAGAACACTACAACTTGAACTGAACCACCAACCGTACACAGTGCAATTTGTCATGCTGATTTGGCATCAGTGATTAAATAAGAAAAAACTGATAAGACAGATGCCGCCGCAACAAAATGGCCGCCACAGATTTTTAACATCGACCCGCTCTATTTATATATATATATATATTTTATATTCTATCTATTCTAGTACAATATTCAATTATATCTGCTTTAGTCTAGTTTTGTATTTGGATATGAAATAATTCCCTACTTTGTTTAGAATAAAAATTTAACTTACGTAGTTAATGCGTTGGACTCTGACGGTGGCTTGAAAACATTAACAATCTCAATTACTGTTTGTGCGTCATACACCATTTGTAGAGGGCGTGCTCGTACTTGAACTCGCTGATCGCATTTTCCATCTGTGTTTAAAAAAATATTCGATTATCTTTTATAAATAAATCACTTGGAGTGACATATTGCGATTATAAAACTTATTTTCATCGACTAATACGACTTGAGGACCTTCAAGAAAAGAGCGTGCATATTCCTTAAACACCGACAACGCACCCGCGGCTCTGAAAAGACTGGAGGTGTCCACGGACCTCCGCCCTTAGCCCTAGGTGACCTTCCTGCTCGTTTGCCACCAATTTCATTAAAAGAATCTGTTTGTAGTTAAAGTAGTAAGAAAAAGTCATTTCACCTAATAGATAAAGCTTGTCAAAACTTAAAATTCATCGAAAATATATTGGAGCTAGAAGTAAAATTTAGTAACTATAAAAGTTTGAAGAACTAATTAGGAATCATGGCTTATTTCGTAAGTTTTAAAATTCAATCTCCGAAATGACTATTATTTGAATTGGTTCTTTACCTAAAGGATTAGTCTCAAAGAGTACATTCAAGAGGTTGACGTCCTTCGCAATCTCCTTTGAAGTGACCAATTGTGGTAGGAAATCGTCTTGGCGTACACCCGTCACTGTAAATGATTTCATTCGCACGTCGACGCTGAAAATAAATAATTACACTTGGTTTTTTTCTATTCATTCATTAATAGCATTATGACGCACAAACTGGGTCGGCTTGCCGAAGTAATACCACGGGCTCACAGAATACTCAGCGTGAAACTGTACTTGTACTGATTCGCAGAGTGAGAGAGGATATAAGAGGCCCTTAAAAGTGCGGCTTTAGCGGGTTTAAAGCTGGCAACATAACTAATGCGCGGACTGTGGCGCGGTTGTTCATGGGCGACGGTGTTCTCTTACCATATAGGAGACTCACCTGCTCCGTTGTCCGCTATACTATAAAAAACAATAATCAAATAATAAAATTTTTAAAATTTATTGCTACATACTTCTAATATTTTTAATTCCTGTATGTTTGATAACTATAGGTGAAAATTTACTGAAATGTTGTAAGACACTAAAGCCAGATTTGAATTCTCATGGTATAAAGTCCTTTATGTGTCTGTGTGTGTACAATTGGTCAGATAGGGTATAACTTAGTATTAAATACGTGGTTTTACAAGTCCACGAAGCGAGAGGTATCGGGTTCGAATCCCGGTTCTGACAAATATAATTTAATTTATTCAGTCTCTGGAAGGGCTTAGACAGTGGACGGGCGGATGTCTTACTACTGTCGTATCCGTGAGAGAGCCACATTTTAGCATATGCTGACGTACTAATTGGGCCAACTCGTCCGAAGTGAAACCACGGGCTCACAGAATACTCAGCGTGAAATAGTAGCTGTATTTCTACTGTCTTTCGCTGAGTAAAGATTTCGGAGGCTCTTAAGAATTGCGCTTATGCGGCGTAAAAAGCCAGCAACACAACCAATTTGTGGACTGTGACGCGTTTGTTCATGAGCGGCGATGTTCTCTTAGCAAATAGGAGACCCACCTGCTCCGTTTTCCGCTATACCATAAAAAATAATAAAAAAATTATTATCAAAAAAAGGGAAATAAACTTACCGTAGTGCATTAGCACTTGGTCTCTGCATCATATCTAGTTCTACATTCTCAACACAGGCTTGAAGCACTTCTACCACATCGGTAACAGCCACTTGCAATTTGTCCAGTTTAAAATGAGTCTCCACCGCAACATATTCCGAAGGCAAGTGGAGTGGAGCCGAGTTCTCTTGATAATCTATTGCGCGGAATAACTTCTCTTTCTCTTCTGATGTCATCGCCTTTTCGAACTGCCTCACTGAAATATTTATATAAACGATTTAATTAAAATTGTAAAAATAAAAATCGGAACCGCTTTTCTATAACGTACACGTATAACTATTCATATATAGTACTACTATATACTACATTTAATATCAATCCTGAAGCAAATGTTAGGCTTCAATTCATAGTATAATCAGGAGCTCTTCATTGTTATGTAATAATACACTATAAAAAATATTTTTCTTACTTATGGCCACTCCATCAGACATTTCTTCATCTTTAGAACTGCCGCCACCCCACCAGCCACTGAACCAACCGCGAGATTTTTTTGCCTCTGCTTCCAATTTGCCCAGTCTTTCAACCTAAATTATAAAAACATATTCCATTACAAAAATATGATGATGATACAACACTTCGTCACACTCCTATTAAATAGTGGATGCCTCAGATATTCAATGTGTGTTGCCGGAGATCCTGGGTTGGAATATCACGAATAGAAAACCAATAATTAGCCATGTACCAAAAAAGATTGCCTGTACGTAATAAATGACTTCACCTTTTCTAGATATTAGACAGAATAAACAATGAACAAATATTTTAACCCGTCTAGATAAGGCAAAGCCAAAACCAAAGCATACCTCTAGTTCTATTTGCTGCCTTATAACCACCAAGTTAAAGAGATCTAATGTTTTCTCAGCCTTCTCTATCACACACTGATGTTCCGTGGGCACTTTGCCGCGGCAGGTTAACTTGTTCTGGTAGGCATTAGCGTAGTCCTTACAAAGTTGTCGATGTGATAACATATGGTTCCAATCCCAATTCCTGCGACGACGTAACACGTCTTCTTCTAATACGCACTTATGCGCAAACTGCCACCACTCTTTATAATGGCCCTTGTACTGTTTCAGATCTGGTCGGTACTTTCTGTTCAATTATATAATAAAGTGAATTTATAATCATCACTTCATATAACAGCTGTAACTATTATACTATAATATAAAATCTGCTTCTCTCAATCTAATTAAAATAGCCAGCTGAATTAAATAATTTATCTCTTAATTGAAATTAATTACAATATTAAATTTTCTATTGTAAATAAAAAGTATTACCTGTAAGGTGCCCCTTTGCTCATACGATCCATAGAGTCAGCTAATAGCATCATGTCCTGATATTGAGCTTTGCTAAGATTTACAGCCAGCAGTTCCATGTGCAAGCTCAAGATCATCTTAGGGATACTAAATTTTGGAACATCTCCCTCTGGTTTGGGATTTAATTTCAACTTTGCGGTCGCATTAATTGGTGCCAAAGCTGAAATTTATTATTGTTTGATTTCAATTATATCAAAGGTCATTTCTACTTAAACAGCTAGAAAACAAACAATCAACCAAATATTTTTTAATTTAATATTTGATAAAATTGGTCTGTGTATTCATTAAAATTTAGTTAATTTTAAACAGATATTAAATGTATATACTTACCATACATATAATTCTGAGGTATAGATGTTTTTGTTGCTATTTCCTTTTCTAATCTACTTTTTATTTCTTGTGGGCTGGTTTTTGAATACAGATCAGTTGTTGGGTTCCAGTAAATTGCTAAACCCTCTAGATTTAATATCTGTTAAGCATCAAGATAACTAAAGAGTTGTAACATTCTTAACCTAATTATTAAACTTTCATATGCAATAAAAAAAACCAACATTATTTAAGCTTTAAAATTGTGTCAAATCATTACTATAATTATTTTTTTCATACACCTGGACTAAAAATAATATGGTGAAAATTATATTATACATAGAAGAATATCTTTAAATTTATGTAATAAATTGTGTCAAACCTTAAATATTTTTGTAACAGCCTCTTGTATGACTGTTTGTTTCCAATTTTCATCAGTTGTATGCACTGACAAGTTATGTAGTGTTATACCAAATGAAAATGGTGCCTTAGGGTTAGTTATACTGTCTTCATAGCGTATGTGTATATCTGATATCTTCAGTTGAACATTTTTTATTATTTGAGTGACAAGTTTTTCAACAAATGTCTCATCAAGTTTGTTTGCATCTGTAATTAGAATTTTTTAATAATAAGAAATACTGTCTTACTGGCATTATATTAATTTCACTTCAATAATGATCACCATTGTTTCTAATGCTAAGTCATAATAAATAAAATTATTTTATAAATGAAATGCATTTGAAAGTGCTTTGTTAGAAACTAAAATTCTTGTTTCTTTGTTTCTTCAGAGATTAGTCTGTTTTAATTATTTTTTCTAGTCATTACCTTTTTCTGCTTCTTTTTTCTTGGCTTCCTCAACTCTAGCAAGTTCAGCTTGTTTTGCTGCAAGAGCCATCTTATCTTCTTTTTCAGGATCATATTTAATTTCAGCATTGGGATTTACAATAAGAAATAATTTTTCAATAGAAGCTTCCACAGAGGCACCATATAAATTTTTCCATGGTATTTTTAGCACCAATTTTCCTGTAAAATCTCATTTGTTAAATGTAGTTTTACATATTTTAATAATATACTATCAAGTAGGCAGAGTGATCATTTTATAAGAATTCTTATAAGAAAATAAAGTTAAATGAAAAATTAATAATTTCAACATTGAAATGTAACTTTACATTTATCTTCCTAAAATGAATGACTTGTAAATACCACTTTATTTTTATAAGTATTCAGAAGATAAGTTACAATTAGTAGCCTAATTAAATGCACTGCAAACCCTTTAATTTAATTATTATATTCTAATAATAACCTAAGCTAATCAAAACTGACCTTCACATAATAATGTAGATATGTAAGAGTCACTAAACAAGCTTGATTTGAGAGGATGATGTCACTGTATCTGTACTATGTGGCCTTTAGTTTTCGTAGCCTATATTGAATGCTAATTGTGATATTTGCTTTTAATTACAATTTTTAGTTTTCTTTAATTTATGACAGCTTTATCATTCGGAATATCAGTATATTTACCATAAAATATTACAAATAAAATATCAATTAATATACTTTTAATAAACCCCTTTTTTGTGGAAGTAATTTCTTTATACAAATTGAAACATTGTGTATGATTGTATGTGTTTAATATTATTCTGTTGAATTGTTTGCAGCAAGAGAATATTTTAAAAATCAACTTTCCTCTAAATAAGTTTAGCATGACATTAAACTGTAAAAAGTACAGTACTTACCTAAGTGGCCATATACTGTCTGAACTGGAATATTTAATTCCTCTAAAGCATTTTGTTTTAATATCAAATTTTCCAGCACAACATCGCCTGAAAAGTTTTTTATTACACATAAATACAATCAAAAAATAGTACAATGGTTATGACATCATAGGCCATAATAAGATAAGTTGTGAAGACAAACTTACCACCCCATATACCTAACTTCAACTGAGATCCATTCAGATTTTCTACATAGTCCCCAAGGAACCTATTTAAAACATCGACAACAATAGATTCGAATACCATTGCAATGAGTTTTGTGATATACTAAAATAATATTTTTAACATTATGTCATGGTAAATAAATTGTGCAGGTTTACTTTAAGGAATCAAAGTCCTAACATTTATCTGAAGGATTCTAATTTAGAAGATGTAAAAAATATATAGGAACTGATATATAGATATAAAAATTGACGATTTATAAATCGATCCCGATTTTACAGAGTGAGACCTCAGCTCGTCTTCTCGACCAACAATATCGTTGAGTACTGGCAAATGCCAAATTCCAATTGACAACGGCAGCTGTTTATTGCGTTATTATTTTTATAATTCGTTCAAAGGGCAGGCTAAAGCGTTTCGATCAAAATCTTTACTTCCTTCATGTGAAATTTCAATGACAAATCTTTACATAAAAATAAATCACCAAAATAAATTATTAGGCACCAAATTAGGAAATACTGACCAATTTGGTTAATTTTTCAAATATGTTTTTATTAAAAAATAATAAAATGCAAACCTTTTTACACGTGGTTTAAGAAAAGTATAATTGTATGGCGTTTCATTGATGATTATATAGGTCATATAACTTTTGTTTACTTTTGTGAATTCTCGCTATTGCCCAATTTCTAGAGCTCCCTTTCTCTGTACAAGTGACTGTCTTAGAAGTAAAATTTTTATTAAATCTGATCTTATCAGTTTAAAGAATTAATTAAAGGCTTTATCTGTATTTTTGTGTTACTTTAAGTAGTTAATATTGTTTACTACATTATTTCTAAATTTCTGAATACTTTTTCGAAATTCCTTCCTTCTAAATTTCTCGATATCTTCAGTATCCAAGGAGAAGCTCAAGCATATCTCCAATCACTACTATCGACGATTGCAGAAATTGTCTATAAGTTAAAAAATATTTAATCTATGGATCAATAAATAGCACAGCTTTGGGCAATGCCCTATTAAATGGCATTAATAAAATATTTGGAGAAGATCTGAATGGTGAACAGTGCCTACTTTCCGCGGCATTTTACCCAAAGTTCCGTTGATATGGTTGGAAATGTCAGACTACAGTAGAGTGGATGCAGTAAAAAAGTGCATGTGAAGATGCCTTACAAGAAGCAGTTGAAAATTCGAAAGACAGAGATAGTTAGAGACAGAGATAGAAGTGGCGGTGGGAGCAATGCGAGTAACTGAAAAAGACAACAAAAAAGATTATGACGAGATCTTCCTCGTTTTTCAATTCTGTAACTTAAGTCTAAAACCAAAAGAAAACCAAAGAGCTCCAACTATTTAAAGATCAAAGCGCAGTCTCGTTAAAATATCCCTGGACATGAAAACAAAAAACTCGTTCAACGATGCTGCATTCCTCGGGGAACATATATTCATTAAATACAAAACTGCTATATTCTCAAGCGCTAAACAATAATTTTATAAGTGCACTAACGTAACTATAAAGTTTCATTTTACACATATTAACGATATCTTTAACTTAAGTTAATTCTATCGAAATGTAACGCTTTAACGTTTAACGATGTTAATCTTTTTTGTAACGTATTAACGATTAACGAAGTTAATTATTTGATTAACGGTGCCCAGCTATGCATATATGCGATGTATTGCTTTAACATTTTCAGTCCCTATCTACAATCGCTAAGTCAAAGTGCCTGAGCCAAACTGACCCGTGCACTTTTTCGAAATGACTAACGCTCTTGGCATATGGCTTTTACAGCTTTTCGCGGACTTTGGGGCAAGCCGTAGTCTCGCCGAGAGTTTGTTTTGTGCCGTGAGTAAGTACAGTAAGAGCGTTTCCTGCGAGACACGAACCTCGGCTTAGGCCTTCGCGAAGTCATGGGCCGCCTGAGCAGCCTTTCGGAAGCTCATCGTGGTGAGTCTGGCGAAGTAACTGAGTCCTCTTCTCCATATCCGTCGAAGGCGGTTGTTATCGCGGTCCTTACACAGAACATCCGAGTTTGTTATTATCTTTTCGGTAGTCTACCAGCATGTTGTTAGCTATTGTATTAGGATCATCCGGATCATGTAATACGTCCCTAGGTCTCCGTTTGTGTTTGGTGGTTAAGCGAAGAGTGTAATTGGTGCTGCGACACACGAGTGGAGTAGGTGTTAGGAACTAGTGAAGTAGCGCTCACTCGTTAGCTGTATCCATTGGGCTATAGTAAGGAGCCCTAAGCCGTGGTGGAGGTCAACAATACGCACGACTTCTTTTAAGGAATCTTATATTTTTAAATGACACACTATGATGTTTTGTGAAACATTTATTCATTATTACCTGGAATGGATACAATGTAATAGACAATTTGATAGGGCTATCTTCTATAACATAGAATATTAAGCAAGAGAAAATATGTTATCAAAATAAGTCGACATTTAGTTTATAATATGCGCAACGTTAATACAAATATATTTGCAAGAACAGCCTTTCAATCACATTGATTCTATTAAGAGAAAAATAAGCGTGAAATCAGCACATTGTTCCACAAAGTAAAACTATAATATTACATTCACTGAAATTTCTCGTTACGGAAAATATTAAATTTCATATACCTAAAGTAATATTATTCATTCAAGATAGGTTATCCGAAGATAATTTAAATATATTAGAAAACATTTTCGAAACATTAACTGGAGAGTATTCATCTGTTTAATTTTTTATGAATATATAATATTCTGGAAGTACTTAAATTTACTTCATGCTGAAGCGACACATTATTTCAGCCGCCTCGTCTAAAGAGATAGTAGGAGCTCATAGAATATCACCGTGAAATATAAATTATACCATATTTTTCTGAAAGTTACTAGAACCCTACTACAACTACAGAGCGGATTGAGGCGCGGTTGTCTCTGGTCGACGGTGATTTCTTACCGCGTTAGTCCAGACTCTTACAATATATATAGTTATTATGCTTATTACAACAGTTAATGATAAAACGGACTAAGGATTACAATCATGGGACCAAGAATGATATTATTTTATTGACAAAAAACCTTAAGTTGGCGTTAGTTTTTTTTAGCGGAGAATTTAAAATTGATATACATTATCATTACGCTAACGTTTATAATATTCCCCTTATTTTTTTAGTCTTGAAAGCAATTTATATTTGAATGACAAGACAATATAACATTTTTTTCAAAGCATTTTCACTTAATCTTATAAACTACAGAAGAGAAATGAAAAGCTACATAAAATTTTAAAGTTCTCACTAACCTATTACGACATTAAATCTATATAATTGTATACCTATAACAAATATTCGAAGCATTATTTTCAAATATAATGACATAGTATTATACTAAAGTCATATGTCCGTATTTTATTTTCTACTAGTAAGTTTTGAGTAAGAAGAATTAGCATTGCTTCCCATTAGCCAGTGTCTTATAGCAATATTTTGATAATTTGATCTGTTTGCAAAAATGGCAAATGGCAAAATATCTTAAAATAAACACTGTTTATATAAAATGAACACTGTACGAATATACTGATAAATTTTACATTTTATGATTACACATAGTAATGTTCTCCTGATATTATAATAGCCAAAAATCAGTCTAACGTACACAGAATACGTTTACATAACATTCTCATGAAACTCTATCATTTCCAGTAATAATATAATCCATTTAAAATGTTAACTGATTTATTTTATTATCCTATTTTTCAAATTAAAAAAAACTCTTTTAAATATCTACCATACTCTAAGCATATTTGGCTTTACAAAATTTCTATGAGGGAGATATTATATTTATAATAAAAATATAAAAGGTTAAATTCAAAACTTCATTTAAGTAAATTATTCTAGCTGGGTATTTCTTATTAAAATAGTTTTTTTTATTACAAGGATGTTAAATGAGCCATGAGACGCAAAAGCTATTATTGAAACTAAACACTCAACAACAAATTTCAAGTAGAGATTATTAAGCAAACCATGCTTATTTCATTAAACTTGAATGTAAAAATTAACTTAATGTATACCATTGACTGCTAGTACAGTGTCTCCATTCTTATGGTTACTAATATGCAGCTTACCTAAATCTTCATCTAAGTCTCCTTCATCTGAAATATAAGAGATCATTTTCTATAATATGGTTAACTATGTTTGAGCAATTTCAAATATTTCTAGTTGATATAAAAAAGTTCTAATTTTCAATTGTGATTGCAAACGTACCAGAACTGACATCAGATTGACTTCTTGGACTCAGTCTACAGCCCTTTGATAGATAATTCTTTAATTTTCCCGTCGACGCCAAAATAAATCTGCAATGTTATTAAAATCAAATTAAAATTTAATTGCATTACAATGTTAAATTCTAGAATTACATATAAAAATTAGTTGTTTACTCTAAGTCGGCAAATACGCTATGTTTACAAAATGTGTGAAAAATAGTTAAATTATAAACTATTTAAACCATTCTTCATCTAATTCTTCATCAAAGTTCCAAAGCAAAAAGGAAGTATGCAGGTAATCTCTAGTACAGTGAAGGTATATACTTGGTATCCATACACTTACCCAAGAAAAGGTGGACTTGGTGACAATGGCCTAGACAGATATTCTGGATGAAACTGCACAGTTACATAATAAGGATGCCCATCAACAATTGCCACTTCCATACGAGTCTTGGTCTCGTCTTTTCCAACAAATCGCAAACCAGCTGCTTCTAAACGCTCAATGTATTCCGGGTTCACTTCGTATCTATGTCTGTGTCTTTCTTCTATGATGTCTTTTTTGTACAATGTCGCTGAAAAAATCATATAAAGTCAAGTAGTACTTGTTTGACTACTCCACTAACGAAACTTTAGCTAATTTTTGTTTGAATTCTTAATAATAGTTTATTTAAATAGCTTATCATTCGGTGATTAACTACACATTACTAACCTACAATACTGGGTTCCAAGATAGTTTTCCTTTTTCCTAATCTCATAGTACCTCCAAGTGTTCCTGGATGATGCTCAGGCATATCTATAACTAGTTTGTCAGTACAATTTGGATCAACTTCTGTGCTATTGGCTTCTGTCAGATTTAATACATTCCTTGCAAATTCTATGACAGCTGCTTGCAGACCTAAACATATACCTAACATCGGTTTTTGTGTTTCTCTGCACCAGTTACATGCTTCAATTTTCCCTTCCATGCCTCTTTGACCAAAACCACCTGGTACTATTACACCACTGAAAATAATTTATTTAAAAAATTAAATTACTATGAAGTATTAATAAAAATACAGGAGTGCTAAACATCTTACAGACAATATGTATACAGACAAACTTGGATAAGCGAGAGTTGAAGAGAGCACAGCCTCATTCTCGCTTATAGAGGTTTCTCTTTAACCCAAATTATTTTATGGTATAGCGGACAACGGAGCAGTTAGTTCTCCTATATTATAAGGGAACACCGCCGCCCATGGACAAACATGTCACGGTCCGCGCATGGGTTGTGTTGCCGACTTTTTATGCCTTAAGCGGCATTTTTAAGGGCCTCTGATATCATCACTCACTCTGCGAAACACAGTAAAAGTACCGTTTCACGCTAAGTATGCTTCAGCGTCTCTCTCATGGGTGATAAAACTTAATATATATATATTAAATTTTACATTGACTTAAATTTTAATTTAATATATATATATATTAAATTTTAATTTAAGTCAATTATACCCATATTAGAGGAAACAATAATATATAATTTAATCTGACACTCACTCGCTTTTACATAAATCCTGCCATGCTTTATGATAGCCAACTGGATCATCAATTTTACTCTGTTTTTCAAGATTTACAGCTTCAATGTACGTTAGACTGAGTTTACAGCCAGCTGCAATACAGGCGTGTTGTAACGCCTTGGTAACACTCGCATAGCTGTCTTCCAATTTTGTATATTTACCTACCAGAGATATATTCACTTCCTTGCGAAGATTCTCTACTCGCTTGGCTAGATTACGCCATTTTCTCATAAAACTGTAAATTGAAAATGCTAAGTCATTATAAAATGCTAGTTATATAAAGTTATACAATAACACACAATACACATCATTTAAATGTTAAAAGCTCATTGTGTTAACGAATTTTTTAAGAAATCAATGATATTAAAAATACTACTTTCCATTTTTGTAGTCGAGTAAAAGTACCCTATATATATATATATTCTGGATGACAGTCATACTAGCATATTAAATTTCATGAAAGTCTTTCCAGCCCTTCTAGAGTTATAAATCGTGTAACTGACTTTTTGAGACATGTATATAGATCTACTAAAGTAATGTTTAGTTATAATTAAATGAATTTATATACATACATACCTGCCAGGACGGGGCATAGATATATTTAATTGAAGTCTTTCATTTAAGTATTGTACTATTCCCTGTGCTTCCATTAGCATAGGTACATGATAAACAGAGCTCAAATCATGAATGCATATTACCTGATAATCAATTTCAAATTTTAGTTATAAATAATTGCATGGTAGCTAGCAACGTTTTTTAGAAAGCATTTCAGGTCAACCAGTTTATAGATATATTATTCCTATAACATGGCAGGTCTGGCTGTTGATAGTGGATTCGTTCATTACTGTGCATCATATTGTAAAATATCAATTTTTAAACCATTTTAAGACAATTCTTTTGTTTTTCATTATTTTTATTTGAAACTTTTGCAACATAAATTCATTATTGACAGACATTTCTGCTGTTGTTTAAGCCGTGTTTATATCTTAAAATTGGTAGACCTGAAATGCTTGTTTTACCGACATAGCTATATCACTTACTATATATGTATGATTGACTAATATTTCTTACAGTTTATTTAAAGATTGATTTGATATTACAGGTTTTCATTTAGAAATTATTGTTGCCTGTTTTAAAAAATGTAATTCTAAACCTTTTTAACTACTCTTTTGTGTCTAGAATCTAGATGCAAGGCTGGATAATTAACATAAAAATTAATAGTACAAACTTGTTCTGGAGCGACGTGACAAAAGTTAGAAATTTTTTCTTTAACATCATGATTAATAGGTTTTTCTGAGCGACACAGAATTAAATCCGGTGATAATCCAAGACCACGTAATTCTCTAACTGATGACTGAGTAGGCTTTGTTTTTGGTTCTCCTGTCGCTTTGGGCTTTTAAAAAGAAAAAGTTTATAATTAAAATGTTTTTAAATTTAAATAAATAAGTGCTGACTTACATTTCAATAACTTACAATTAGACATTAGGCAATATTATATATAATTGGTAACAAAATAAATTTTTTATAAACAAGGTATTAAATAACTACACTGTCATGATTTCACAATTAATATCCCTCAAAGTGCATTAATTTAGTAATATAAATTATACATATGTGTGCAGTTTAAGGTGATATTATGGCATGGCAATAAATATTTTCCAAAGACTCACCATTGGAATTAAGGACACATGTGCGCAACAAAAATTCTCCCTTTTAACTCTAAATTGGAATTGTCTAAATGCTTCCACAAATGACATGCCTTCTATATCCCCAATAGTCCCACCCAATTCTATAATACAAACTCTTGGAGGTGTATTGTCTGCAGTTACTGGTATACGAGCAACCCTCTGAACCCATTCTTGAACAGCATCAGTTATGTGTGGTATAACTGAAAGATCCCATGAAATATATTTATTTACAATACTTTTATTTGATTGATGAAGAATGTAAGAAATAAACCACATACCTTGTACAGTCTTTCCTAAATAGTCACCCCGGCGTTCACGTTCAATCACCTGCTGATATATTTTACCTGTTGTTATATTGTTGTCTCTATGCAGAGTTATATCTAAGAAACGCTCATAGTTCCCAAGGTCAAGGTCGACTTCCCCGCCATCATCAAGAACGTAAACTTCCCCTGCAAATTAAAAATAAAATGAAAGCAAATAAAAAATAACTCTGTTTAAATATCTGCATGAACTTACCATGTTCGTACGGGGAGAAAGTACCTGCATCGATATTAATATACGGATCAATTTTTATTGATGTCACGTCAATACCACAACTCTTAAGAATCGTGCCAAAAGAACTTGCAATAACACCTTTACCTACGCCACTAATAACACCTCCAGTAACTAAAATATATTTCATGTCTAGCATGTTGAATAATTTTATATCATATTTTAACCATACAAATATGTAAATTTTAGGTTTAGGTTAATTAAAGAAAGTACCGCTTTATAGTTATTCCACTATAATTTGGGTAATTTGCACGTGTTTAATTTTGAAATTTTTTAAATTAGATCCATGTGCAATGTGAAATCCAAATTCTATCAAATTTGACACTTGCTTGATAATTGACTTCTCAGTTATCTCAAAACTTATTAAAAAAAATTAACTATAAACTAAAAATTATTTTTTACTATGAATTATATTAAATTGTAGGTAAAACAGAGGAAATGTGTATAATTGTTTTTTCTTTTGCATAAATTATTTATATGTTATCTGTATATACAAATTATATAGATATTTCTCTCTTCAATGTACATGTCTGATTAAAATATTAGTTTAGTTTAGTGATGTACACTGAAAAAATATATCGATGCTTTTTTTTCGATTGAATGCATTGGATTGTTGCATTGATGCAATTTCGAAAACAATCTCTTTGATGGCACTGACGTCCCCACCATTGTTAAATATTTTAAGGCAATTTTATGCAATATTGGAAAAAAATAGTTCCTACTCTTTCTTCTTATTTTGTGGTTTCTGTGACTAGTGGTAACAATTTTACCAGTGTTACTTGATGATATTTACATAAATAACGGCAGATAATCGAACAAGAATTTAAAACAAAATTCTAAGAGAGATACAACTTAGGTATAACTATGAAACAATATTTTAAACAAAGAACATAATGAGATAACAGATTATTCAAAATATATATGAACAAATAACAAGATTATGAATTATAAATAGGAAATATTTAAAAATGGAGAGGAATGATGGAAAAATTAAGGGACAAAATATAGGAGACAGAATACATTTTGAAAATGTAAGACGAAGAATGTCAGGGGTCAAAAATCATACAAAAGACGAGGTTTTAAACAATTGAATAGTATGTGGTCCACGTTTTCGTCTTCCACACTCGCATGTGGAGTGATTTTAGATCTTTAGTTTTGCCAAAAATACTGGAGTACAAGCATGATCCAATCTGAGTCGACAGATGATAGAAGTGGTGGATTTGTTAGCCTTGTAGAATTTTAAAAACCACAAAGAAGTAGAAATTATCGGTTTAATGTCAGCGTAATGTTTATCTTTTATTCATTTGGAGGTTTAGCTAGATTACAGCTTCGAAGTATTAAATGATACGCAGCTCCAAATGTGGAAGTTTTAAGTTTAAGTTTTTAAGTTTAAGTTAGATTGTGGAAATTGTATTCGTTGGAAAATTGAGTACATAACCGTAGCGAGCCATCAATGGCGAGTACATCACGCATCTACGCTTTGCCGACGTTATAGTCCTCATGGCGGAGTCGCTCGAGGACTTGAACACAATGCTCGGAGACCTCAACAAGGTATCCCAACAGGTGG
>DWCF01003995.1:0-17803 GCA_018230265.1 Delias oraia
TAGAGGGGTTATTTGCCTTAATCACCACGCTTGGCAGGCGGGTTGGTGATCGCAGAACATCTGCTCTACTCGAAAGGGCGCTGCTGCCCACCCTCCGGTGAAGTTTCCTTTAGTCGCCTCTTACGACATCCCATTAGGAAGACTGGGAGTGGTACTATTCTGATCCAGTCACCACACAGAAATTAACCAGACGTTAATAGTAATTAATATTAATACCAAAGTATAAAACAGATTAAAACTTAAACCACAGCTGACTTTTTTAACTATTCTCATATCAGAGCACGTCTGTGAACAGTCGCTTTAGTTTTTAGGATGATAAAATGTGACATAAAGATCCATTGCCTTTGAAATCGAAGATATAGCCAGAACAATTATTGAATTTTGACACAGTAATATAACAATATACTGCAAACAGGATTCTGTATCTAAATCAATTGATCAATTATCTCTTCATCAATTAGGAAAATATCAAACTCTACAACGTATGTTCTCTACTCTTGGGCCAATAAATCAAGACAGAATCATGTCTTTTATTCTTTAAAAGCTGACACAATCGCATAATTTTAATTCTTTCCGTGGTAATTGTATAACCCGGATGTAGTTAACAGCAAATTTAAAAAGACAGAAGTTCCTTACAAAATATTGACAATAGAGAACAGAGCGACGGATGTAAACTTAAGAGTTATCTATTGTTCACTGTGACTCTACACAAAAGCTAATATAATATTAAAATTTTAAAAAAAAATTGGTTTAAAAACTCAGTTTTAACAAATAATATTTAATGCCCACTGATACGAAACTTAGCTCCGATCTTGCTTTTTTATCGTACGGCGGGCCTGCTCTATTTATCTCTTCTAAATGGAAACGATGGCAAACAAGCGGGAGGATCACCTAGAATAAGCATAAGGCTGGCGAAATCTCTTTTACCACGAGTAGAAATCTTCACCCAGTTTCGTATAGACCTCAAATTATGGTCAATGACAGACTCCATGTGTATAAATTACAACTATATCCCCATGTGCATCTCGGGGCTGTAGGTCATGTTCAATAATTCGGCTGGATGTATGCCAGCGTGCATTTGTCAACTGTCATACGCACAGACTCGATATTGAGATATGTACTTAGAGGTCACAGGGTCAGTGGCTTTGCTGTCTTACTATCAGCCCGCCAATGTCACATCTGCTGCATACAAATGTATATATAACAATAAATTATCGGTCAATGAGATGCGTAGCAGGTCCTACACATCACAAACTGGGATATATATTTATATGGTATAGCGGAAAACGGAGCGGGTGGTATTCCTACGTGGTAAGAGAACACCACCGCCAACGGAAAGCCGCGAGACAGCCCGCGCATTGCTGCTTCAAGTGGCATTTTTATTAAGGACTAAATAGAAGTACCACAACTGAGGTAAGCTAACCGTTTTAAGGCATTGTTCTGCCACGCATCACCACTCTGCTACTCAATACTACTTCGAGACCTACAAAACAAAGGCGTACCCATACCTATTACACCGGCAACACACCCACGACATAGTAGATGAGCCTCCTGTTCCTTTGCTTACTATTTTCATGAAAAAAGGTTTTTAAGGTTTTTCAGTCGCACTGATTTGGATATACCTCTGCAGTCAGCTGAATGCTAAAGTATAACAGAGTTTCGCTGAGTGAGTGAAGATAAGTAACAGTATTTAGGCGGGGTACAAAACAAAACACAGGTTTGTGATGCGGTTGCCCAAGGGCAGCTCCTATCACAAAAGCTAAATACAAGCCAATAGCCTCCCGAGAGGATAATAAGGCAAACTTATTATTATTGATGGTAGGGTTCTGTGTAAGGACCGGGATAACAACCACCACCGCCGGACACGGAGGCAAGGACCTAGCTATGTCGCCACAATCACTCTGGTATACTTCCGACCAGCCGCTCAGCCGGCCCATGATCAGGCCACGGCCCAAGCCGAGGTTCGTGTCTCCCAAGAGACGCCCTTGCGCTATTCGCGGCTAAAAATCAAATCCATGACGAACGTAAGGGTCGCTCCAAAGACTGTATGAAGCTGTTGGCGGTCGAATAGCCGGCAGCAATGTGCCCTTTGAAAAAAAATCCCAAGAGCAGCGGTGATCTCTTACCATCATCGAAGACTCGCCCATACGATTATCCACTACATAACAAAAACGAAATTGTATGCCATACCCGACCGACCCGTTGGTATCGTTCACTTACCTATATAGTTACACCTATCCGGAAAAGAGTGTGGCAGCATGGCATTCGCGCACGTGTCCTACTAGACCCATGACGCGCGCTAAAATATCAAGAGAATAAAGCTATTTACGTGTATTACCTGCAAGGTCGTACAGTTTGACGTTGCCTTGAAAATTATATTATTGATGTATGTAGAATCGATTCCCCGATATAATTTTACGATCGATACGACATACTACCGCCATCTATACGATTATTATCTATACTAATATTATAAAGAATTTTATGGATTTTTGACCTTGTAAACTCTGGATGTAAACTACTTAACCGATCTTGACAGTTTTATTAATACAAATCTACGCTATTTGTGTATTTTTTTATAGTGTAGCGGACAACGGAGCAGGTAGGTCTCTCATACGGTAAGAGAACACCGCCGCTCATGGACAACCGCGCCAAAGTCAGCGCATTAGTTGTGTTGCGAGCTTTTTACGCCACTTAAGCGGCATATTTGAGGGCCTTCGATATCCTCACTCACTCTGCGAAACACACTACAAATAACGTTTCACGTTGAGAATTCTAGAAGCTCGTGGTATCATTTCGGACGAGCCGGCCTATTTAGGGCGTCAGCATGTGCTGCAGCATGGCTCTTCCACGGGTGAAATATTAATATCAAGAAGGATATAAAGCTGTTACAGAGACATTTTAATTATTTCTTTTAAATAAAGGAACACGTATTGTGACGTAACTAAAACAGTTAAGAGTTAGGTTGTATCGACATGTTCTGCAAAGTCGTGCTACGCTATTTTGTTCTATAATAATCAATATAATTCGCAGCGCATTCGGCGTAAGGAATGTTTAAGTATTTTTGATGTATTTATAAAAAAAATTATAACCAACATTCACCGGAGTTTTTTTTGCCAACGATGAAAGAATTTTGCAAATTCGTCAAGCGGTTTCGAAGCCTTGGGTAAGGATGTATATTATGATACCATTTTGATTTTTGAGTATAAAAACAAAACTGTTACATTTGAGGATCTCTGAGATAAAGTTATAGATAGGAAATTTAATCTTAAATCTTAACCTTGGCCGTGGCCGTGTGGTTACTGGATCAGAATAGTACCACTCCCAGTCTTCCTAATGGGATGTCGTAAGAAGCGACTAAAGGACACAGATCGCAGATGTTCTGCGATCACAAACCCGCCTTCCAAGCGTGGTGATTAAAGCAAATAACCCCCCTATGACCAATACAAATAATGTACGGCCCCTAGTTCCCGGCAGCCCCGCTAGTCCCAGTTACGGTAGCGGCTGTGGGTTCGGCGGGGCAGAGGGTGCAAAGACTCTGCGAAGAAACCTTAAATGTGTAATGGCTATTTAGTGCTTATACAATATTTTTTGACAATCCTGATACATGTGCTAACGCGACGGCTCAAGCAGAGGTTCGTGTCTCGCAGGTGACGCCCTTGCGCAAGTCGCGCCTAAAAATCAAATTCACGGCGAGCGTATGGATCTCCCCAAAAGACCGTATGAAGCTATGATGGCTGTATGGCCCGCAGCAAATATTCCTTTTAAAAAAAAGCGACACTGGCAGCAAATGGCTGACGTGAATACTTTCACCAATACCTTGCTGCATCTCTCATTTTAGGCACTTATTTCATAATAGGCACCCTTACCCTATACGATTCAAACAAACAATCATATATGCCCTCTTGATAACATTAGTACAGATTTCATTTATAGAAAAAATCATACCTAGAATAACTACCGCCTACTAAACGCGGCCATTAGTAATATCCGACAGCAAAAAACTATAAAAAAATACTCAAAGATCAATGGTTTTGCCAATTTATGCCGTAGAATCCATCTTTAACCTTCAAACCATCAATGGAGTGTTAAAAGTTTGACGTTTCTATGCATCATCATAGCTGAATAGCTGACGTGATCAATATGGCTGTTGGCAATATTTTACGCACATGTATTCGTCTATTTACTTCATACACATTTTTAACAATATATTTTTTTATGAAATATATAACGAGACTGAAGCTATCCTGACGTTAATACATCACCACCGCCCATAAGCGGCGCCACAGACCTTTAACACCGCTTAATCGGCGAACTTAAACTTAGTGGGGGCATCCGGTATGCTCACAGTGAAGTACAAAACTAATTACACATTCTGAATATTATCTTCAATTTCCATGAAATCATTGTACACGTAAATTATCTGTAGCTAAACTTGCTTATCTCACTCACATTGAAAGAGGAGGCCCATAAAAGCGCCGATGAACGTCGTAAAAAGCCGACAAGAGAACCAATGAGTGTAGCACGGTTGGTGATAGGCGGCGGTGTTCTCTTACTATATAGGAGCCCCACCTGCTTTGTTGTCCGCTATATAATAAAAAAACACGAAGAAGTATTAATAGGCTATGAGGACTCGTATCCGAAGGAGTAAAACATTAAAAACTCTTCTACAACAGATTCCGATAATATTAAGTAATTATCTTACGCGATTGCCGAATATAGTGACGTCTGCCGACGAGACTTAACCTTGACGATAACACTGAACATATATTATTCTCGCTAAGTGTTACCTAGTGCCATAGTTATACAATTATTAACAGATCTTCAAAGTATATCGCAAATGAGGTTATCAATTCGGTGTATATTTTATTCACTTTGTTTTTTATAATGAAATCGTAAGACAAAAGCAGGAGGCTCAGCTAGGGCAAGCGGTGCGCCGCCCCATGGAAACCCCCCAGCCTCAGCTGGAGCGTGGATGCGTTGCCGGCCTTTTAGAGAGAGGTACGCTTTTTTTAAGGTAGCGTCAGAGTAGTGGTTCGCAGAAGAAAATGCCATAAATGAAACGGCAGAAATGATATTCTACCTCGATGTACGAACTCAGCTGCCGGTATAAATCTAAACAACTCCTCAATTATCAATTCAATGGGTTTTTTGGGCTTTGTTTCACTCCAGTATTATGTGTGGAACAAAAGCCAATCACTCCATGCAGTCCTATCGGTACAAGCTGGAGCTGGTACAAGGTGAATCCCATTTGTTATACTTATTAATTTTTATATTTTATAAATTATTTTTTATATTAGATCAATAAGTTCAAGATGTTGAAAGAAAAGATTGCCGGTACCATGTAGGGAAGTGATCGCTAACATTAGTAGTACTTTTATGCACATTTCTCTATGAAATATGAATACTTATTGATTTTTTTTTAAATTGCCACTAACTGTTGACCAGAGTTGCCTTTACAACTCAACGCAGTAGAATTGTGAGCTTGCCGGTTCGCGGAAAACATCGGTATTAAATTTTCTTTCTTTAATTTTTTTATAGTATAGCGGACAACGAAGGACAACTCCTATGCGGTAGGAGAACTAACCTGAAGCGGCTTTTTACCTCCGATATATACAAAGCTCCATTTGAAGTACAACTACCATATCACGCTGAGTATTCTATGAGTTAATCCACGCCCTCAACAAAACACGTTCCTCTTGCAATGCACCAGCGGCTCTGCAAGGGTTGAGGGTGTCCATGGGCGGAAGACCGCTTAGCCTAGATGTGCCTCTGGCTCGTTGGCCACCGTTTTCATAAACAATAATCACCTTTCAGGGCATCCATGCAGCCTGTTTCATGTTTCAAAAGAATTCACTGAATATAGCTTTGAATACGCGTAATGCAAGGATTTCCAAAAATTACTTTGAAAAATACGTGTTCAAAATATATTATAATTTTTTCCGTCACCTCGTTACGTAAATATAATTGTTCATGGTGTAAATGGAACTACAGTTAGCAACTCCAAACGATAATAATATTTAAACTAATTTTAATAAATATTTATTTAACCATACATATAGACATTCTAAATATAACCTTTCACACACACGCTTACTAAACATTGCTGTCTCACTCTCACCTCATTTCAATCGTTTATGAGAAAACAAGATAGAAACAGCACTGATTGTGGCATTTGAGACAATTTGAGGTTGAAATGCTTTCCACAAATCAACATATACAAAATAAAAGTGCCCACCTAACATGATCATACGTGACTCTGGACATTTCCGCTGTCCCGAGAGGGTTTTTTCAAAATAATCCCAATCATAATATATATTATTTTATGTCACTCGCGTGGCAAGAGGAAGGTACTGAAACTGCTCTTTTTTATTCTAAAGAGGACAACGGAGCTGATGGACAACCGCATGGTTGTTTTGCTGGCTTTTTACGCTCTGCGAAACACAGTACAAGTACAATTTCACGCTAAGTATTCTGTGAGCCCGTGGTATCACACGAGCCGGACCAATTAGTGCGTCAGCATATGCTTCAGTATGGCTCTCCCACGAGTAAAAGTTGAAAGAAAGCTCTGCTCACGTGGCAAAAGATACAGAAGCGTTTGGACGTCGCACGACAGAAGATTAGTAGGTAATTCACCATTAATATACTTTATAAGAAATGCTTTATCTACTATGTATAAGAATGAATATTCTGTACAAAAGCACAGTGAGCACCAGAAACATACACCATTCTGAAGGTGACCCGATTTGACAAAAAAAGGGCTACGTTACCCCAAGTACTAATTCATAATTAAGCCACGTGGCAATATATATACCGCAAACACTGCCGTTTCATAATCAATTCGTATTGCGATAATTTTGTGAATTACCAAGCTAATCTCATGCATAATTTAATCCCTGGCGATAATGTTTTTATCTTACTGATTTACTATAACGTGAAAAAATTAAAGCATAAATAATATATAAACCTACAAGAGCAGCCGCGTTCTTCACAGTTTTGTGACGCAGGGCCACACATGACAATGTACCATGAGTTGGGACGGACCGTAGAGTTTGTGAAGGTGCTTAAAGAGCCTTTACAAAAAAAAACTTGGCAACACAACCAATGCGCGGACTGTGGATAAGAGACCCACTTGTTCATTGCCCGCTATAGAATAAAAGAATCATTCACACAAAAACTACTGAACCGACTGAAATGAAACTGCCAGACTTAGTTTGTTTAAAATTTATGATATTGTGTAAATTGACTAAGATTCAATAAATTCGTGTCACATATATCTGATCCGAGCAGGAAACTAGTTTATAAACAAAACGACACATAACATTTTAATTTTTCGCTTTTTCTCTTTCGCTTCCTAATTGGTTAAAAAGATTTCAATAATTGCAACACTAAATCTAACAATATCATTATTTAATTTGTACCTAGTAATTCAAATATTATACATTTTGTAAAAGGATATGACTAAAAACCTTGTAGCCAGGCCCCATAAATTTAAAAAAAAATAATACTATTATATAAAATAATTAACAGATAAAAACTAGGTACAAATTTGTTATTATAAACATTATTATATGAGCTGCGCTAATATAATAATACTATTCCAATACACTATTCCAAAGTTTATTTCATTCAATACTGGTCAAAATTTAAATAGAATCTCAAATTTCTAACCCTTTTCTATTACACATTTACGGGTTATCACATTTTATTTTAAATTTTATATTATCACTCCTAGCACTGAACAAGTGCTTAGTTTATCTAAATTACGTTTATGATAAGAAATTGATATATGGTCGTTCATTAACACTGTTGCAACTTTAAGATAATTCTCTATAGAAACGTCAAATGTTATTCCTAGATAAGTGTAATCAATGTTTGATATAACAAGAGACACAGTCGATAAGTGCCTCAATGTTATGAAGAATTTGTATTGGCTTTTTGTGACACTCACTCAAAAGCAAGCCAAACTTGTTGGGCCTACGGTATCGCGACTAGAGTGTTACTCAAATTCAGTCTTGATCTTGCATTTGTGCCAGAGCAAGACCACCTCATTTTAGTAACCCAAGACTGATCGTATAAGACTTAAGGAAAAACAAGACAAAGCCTGCAAGACTTGTGTTTTGCAGTTATATTTTTTGGCCGAGATTTTTGTAATTTCTCATTAAATCTTTAGATATTTACAAATCTGGTTAGTTTGTACTATGGATGTGTACAATGTTCTAGATAATTCAAGCTCAAAATGTTCTTATTCTGATAGGTTTTTCGAAGATCTGAAGTAAAATTTAATAAATAGCTTATTATGTAATTGCAAGACTTGCAACTCTTGCAAGACTAAGGCTAAGACTGGGAGTTCGATACCAATTTCAAGACAAATTAAACCAGGTATATTGGAGCAAAACCAAGATTGGCTGTCTTGCATCTGGGCAACACTAGTCGTAACACATTCACACAGTGTACAAGTAATACAAAACGTCGGTTTACTTGAAACAGTATCTTAAACATTCCGTCACTGTCACACCGGTATACATTTGCTGTTGCATAAATGAGACACTAATTTTATTAAAATTTATACATGCGTAGGTAATATATTTGTAACTTTCACTCGCAGCTTACTGTCAAAATTTCATTAAAAAATATTATTTTAATGGTTAATGATATTTACTTTTTAATATAGATTTTTTTTATTACTCCTCTCTCTTTAGCTATTCCTTCTAACTCTACTCGATCGCTCCCTTCTGCTTACTTTTACTTACACTATTCGTGTACAATATAACACGTCGTGTTAAAAATAAAAAAAACTCACAAACTTAGACGTTCTCATATACGAAGCAAAACAAACTTAATAGTTGCCTTACATTATTATCTGAAACTGATGTGGCCGTGGGCAGGACCTCTAGCTCGATTCAGAAACAAGGAGTGGACGTTAGAGACAGCGAAATGAAAGAGGACTTTGGGAATATAAAGAAGGGGTCATCCGGTATGGAAATAGATCGAAGACATCCTGGATAAAGCGGACGGGGCAATCATCATCCATTGACGATGAAGCCTATAAACATGACTAAGCCTCTTGGGCTAAGATGGAGGAGGCCTACACACAGACAGGGGTTCCAATACTGGAACGGGCGTAAGCTGAGATCTATAATAATTAATTTCAAAAATAGAATTTTAAGGCTTTGAAAATGAACGAGCTCATTTGTATGATAACCAGTCGCTAACAAACATTATTTATACACAATTAAAATTATCAAACGATATTTAAACGATATTTATATCGCGAATGGTTTATATACACTTTATTCACGATTCACGCTAAATACTTAAGAAATTTCACCGTTTAATGCGTGTTTATTAAATGTTTATGTTTTACCCACGAATAGATAACATAGCCATGATAGTTAATTCTACTGTAATTGCTACTCGGAACAAATTATAAGGGATAGACGAAATATTTAAAAGCAGTCTTCAGCAGTAAAAAGACGGCAACACAACTACAGCGCGAATTGTAGCGCGGCTATCGATGGACGGCGGTGTTCGTTCGTGAAAAACAACGTTATCTGTTACAATTCCCAACTATCCTTTGCCATTTCAAATTACTCGGAATTTCCATGGCAACAAATCAGCATGGAATCTTCGTATGGTGATTTATTAGTAATGAGACCACAGACACGCCAATTGCAGTAATATAAAACATGAGAAATATTTCAGCGGACATGTTAATTACAAAATTTCACATTAATTGTAGTTAATATATCGCCATTTTATGAGTATATCTTTTGATGTACATATAAAAAACGGATAATACACAATTTTATTAAAAATTTACCGCAAAACGTAAGTTTAACTAAAATTTATTCGGTCTTTGGAACGAAATGACTGTAGCCGGCCGAGTGTCGTAACAGTGTCGCACTCTCGTGGGAGACTCATGCTGGAGCATATGCTAACGTACTAATTGGATCGGCTCATCCGAAGTGATACCACTGGTTACAGAGCACTAAGCTTTAAACAGAATAAATTGTGTTCGCTGAGTGAGTATAGATCGGGGCAAAAAAAAGCTGGCAATATAACCAAAGAGCTGACTTGGACGTGGTTGCCAGTAGACGGCGGTGATCTCTTTCTATAGAGAAGAGCTACCTACTCCGTTGCCCGCTATACAATAATTTAAAAAAAATCTTTGATGATATATAAATGTGCTCTTGGTATAAACATGAACTTGCCTTTAATACAAGAGAATTTTTATAAAAAACCTCTAAAAAAAGTGATTATCACAAGTGTGATTATCACAATAGTAGCGTAAAGTCTTGATCATGTCAGAATTTAGTCAAAAAAACTCATGCAACATTTGTTTAGAGAATATAACGGCAAAGACAAGTAAAAACTTACATTACATACACTTTTTTGCATTGCAAATTAATATACTGGAGTTTTTACCTTATACAACATAATTTAAAAAGTACTAGGAAAACGTTTTTATGAGAAGCTTTATAAAATTCTTTTAAACATGTAAGTCATCCATAAAAGTGTATTGCAAAATCAATAACATATCATTGTATAATAAATCAATAATATATGAGCATCTTTTATAGTTGAATTGTATAAAGTTAAGCAATTATTAATATTTTATTGTTTTTAATTTTTTAAAATAATTATATGTTTCAAAAATGTATGTTATATATATATATATATATATAACATACATTTTTAAAACATCAAAGCAATTATTAACTAACATTGTAATATGTTTGTTATATCCTCCTAAGCCCTGAATTTTAAATTAACACTTGGTATTTGAGAATCAATGTCCCACTTTTGGAAAAAAAAATAATTGATACTCCTTAGATCTGAACCTTAGAATACTTGTAATAAGCTATAATAATAATTATATTTAAACACTGAGCTGTGTTTAGAGGTTATATATTTATTTCAACATGTATGTTTCAATTTATTCCGAACGCAGCACTGCAAAAAATATTAGGATACAAGCAAATAAATAATAGATTCAGATTTTGGAACATCCGTCCTCTATGAATAGCTGTGTATTCCAGAAGCCATATTGGCAACATGTTTTATTTTGTTCTAAAATATGACCCCAAGGGCTTAGGAGATTAAGTATAACATGTAAGTTATTCCCATTATTTATTTTTAAATCTATATATATAATATAAATACATATATTTAATATATATTGTATCATATATTACGTAATATAAAGATATAATAACCTATCATAATTCTACAGAAATAACTGTGAGAAGAACTTAATTGTGAGATCAAACAGAATGTGAATTATTAATACTCCATGTAAGGAGACAATATTGGTGAAAATATCTGTAAATTTATAGTTATAAATAAAGAGTAAATGAAAATTTTCTAAAAATCTACATTTTGTTTAACACTGTCATATAATTGAATATACCATTAAGACTCAAAATGTTTCTCTGTAAGACAACACTTCTTCAGAACACACTCTGAGACTCACTCAGGTGCTACACAGCACCACTGATCACTATACTAATCTAATCATTTCACTTCAAAATCTGCAGTGAAATGGGAATCCCTTGTCAACTTGTTATCACATCACTCATTACATTGATAGTCTTGCATTTGCAACAAATAACTAAAAAATGATTTAATTACTATATTACATACACTAATACCCACTAAAAATAATGTTTTTAATTAATTTATTATATAACAGATGTATATTAAAAAATATTTTTAGGTCTGTATTTACATATTTACTTGGGTATTCTAAGTATATTATATGTCTTTGATACATTAAAATGGACTTCCTGTGAATATCCAACATAAGCTCATGTGATGATGATGAGTGTGAGATTGCTTCCTTATTACAGAATAAAACATGAGGGTAGGTTATTTATTTTGTTGTTAATGCTGGCTATAGTTTATATATAAATTAATTAAATTAAATATAAAAAGGATCCAGAAAAATTATAAGGAGTTAAGCATCCTATACTACATTGAGTTAAATATATATCATAAGGATTATTGTCATGATGAAGAACGTCTAAATTTATTTGTATTTTCATCATTGAAAATATACTGGATTCTCTTATCCTAAAAAAATATAATAAATGTTAATAGACATAATTTTTTTTTTAAGTCAAGTGCCTAGAATAAGTCACTATAGTAGTCACTAATGACTTTAAATTTCAATAATTTTACTATAAATATTAAAGGCATATTAAAGAAAGAGGACTCATGACACAATAATTGCATAATACTAAATAATTCAACATTAGGCAATGTTATCAGGAAGTAAGTTTTGAGGTTATGTCAGAAAAAACATGGTGATAATACAGTTTAACTATCCAGTTTTTAATACCATGTTTATTATTATGAAGAATTTAAAATTATAGCTATTAATAATTGTATTCAAAACTTACAAAATATTGACTCATCTTGTTATAATATGGATCAATATTGTAGAAATAATATAAAATAACCAAAAGATAAATCACGAAAAAAACACTAACCTGCCAGGGATTGACTTTGGGAATTGGAGCCTCGACAAACTTTTTAGGCTGAGGTTCCGTTGATTGTTGTTGCTGGTCAGGTGTGGCCTGGGGTTCTGTGTGTGGCTGGGGAGCTTTATTATGAGCTCTAGGGGGCGCCCTACGCTCCCGTTCTCTGCGACTCTTCCCCGGCCTTCTGGTGTGCGATACAACTGGCACAAATCCTTCCTCCCCCTCGTCTTCATGCCGAGGAGGAGTTTCCACGATCTCCGTGGACTCAATGTTTTCTTTGTTACTTTCCGCACCACCGAAATTTAGCACTGACGCATACGAGGGTCCGCTTCCCTCGACGGAGACCCGTGTGGCCATACCACGGCTAAGTTATGTAAGTGCAGGCGCGCGCTCCGCGCCAACCGACGATCACGAGCGCGACGCCATGGAATCTCAACACATGCTTACAACGAAACTTCCTATCGAAAAACTTTTCGGATTTATCGAAGGTCAAATCTATATCACTAATTTATCAAAGGAAAACTCGGTTACAGGGATATATGCATAGAGATCGCAATGCACAAGAAGTTGACCCTGGACCGACTGTATTTACATCAAAAAAATTCACTTCCGTCGTCTTCTTCCAACTTTTTCAAACACTTGTACACGGAGCCTAGTATGCGTCACAAAATGGAGTATGGATCACAACTGAATTAGTCTTTTACTACGCAAAATCACTGAATAACCATATTTTGTTCACAATCCACACATGTGGTCGGACGCCCAAAAAGGGTATTTTCCGCAACACACACGGAACTCGCGGAAGGCATACTACTAATTTTACAAAACGACGTTTTAACAGCAGAGGGCGCTTTTAGACATTAAAATAAGAATGCGTTCAAATTATTTAAACATCAAAACTGATTTGCCAAACATTGTGATGATTAAAAATAAAAAAACGTTTTATTTCCAAATTTTTGTATATAAAACTATTCTTTACATTTACAAATACTATTTATTTTTATTAAAAATTATTAAACACTGTAAAAATATTTCCTTTTAAATAAACGCGTCTGCAAAAACAATCACATTGCATTCTCATTTGACCTTTTAGTATAAAATAACCTAATGAATGATTTTATTATGCTCTAATTTGCATTAAATGTGTTTTCGCCAGTGTCAAATAAAATAAATTTGTTATGTCCTTTATAGTATAATAAAGAATCTATCACAGAAATTATTTATTTACATATATTTAATATTACAATCCTAAACATATTTTGTTAATGGTAATATTTTTAGCGCAAAACTAGCACAGATTATCTATAGAAATAGAAAGTAGATACAAAGAATATAACGCATCCGCCCATCATTAAATAATATTAGCGATTGAAATTAAAATTTTAGCTGAATCACTCCCACAAATATCAATGATAAAGAGACATTAGAAAATTATTTATATTCTTCTTCTTATTTATATTCAACGACACTGTTAATATTACTAGTCACAGATGTCAAAAAAGAAAAAGTCAATATTTTAATTTTATTTTCGTTTTTCACGATTCATAATTTTGTATACATACTTGAAAAACATAAATAAAAAATAATAATTAAATTAAAAAAGAACATAAAATGAACGCCTAGATAAACGCATTAAGTATTTTAGTACTACTTAAATTAAACATAGTATTACTTTAATCTTTTATTGTATAAAATTTCTACATTATTTTTACGAATAAGACGTATTATTTTCTGGATTTGTAGGACAATACATACCTAAACAGTTGCGACAATTTCTGCAATAATGATATACATCTTTACAAGAACGTAGAACATACGGAAGTGGAGCACATATCCAACAACAAAAAATACACAACACAAAGGCACACATATGTGTGCACAACGTTACTTTTGTCCTTACCATAGTCATACCTGTATACCCACATTCTGTACAAATCACAGGCGTTGGAGTAAATCCAAAGTGATAAACTCGAGCCGGTGGAGGTGGTAAAGAGTTATCCAAGTAAATGTCAAAAGCAGCAGCATAATTGGGGGGTGGAGGATGTGTTACAAAAGAAGGCGATGGAATAAATGTTCCCATCAGTCTAGGTCTTCGTCTTGCATTAATTTGGCGTAGTACAAATGAATAGGAAGGAGGTGCACTCGTTAATGAATCAGGTGGTGATAGTTCTTGACAGTTGGACAAAGCATTTTCAAATTTGAGAGAATTATTAACTATATTACTTATTTGACTGTTATCGGTTATTGCTAAATTAATAGAGCTTTCGTTAAGTTTTGCCAAAGTGAGCAAGAATAAAGATTTTGGCTGATTCGAAACAATGTCACCCACATTAAGCGATTTCTGAATGATTCCTTGATCCAGTGATATTTCTTTTGGGTTTTGCATAATAACTGATGTTGGTCTACTGAAAATAAGTAACGGGTTTGAATTTTGGAACTGGTTTCTAGTTATTAGTGAAATTGCCATAGTTCGAGAAGGTAATGTTTGCGATATGTTTCGTTCAGATTCTATAGATGTAAAGTCAACTGTATTGGTAACTAGTTCACTGGTAACTGTAGAGGTGTCATCATTTTCTTCCCTTGTTTGAGTTTCATGTGACGAATTTGAACTTGTATTTTCTAACATATTTAAATGAGTTCTATTCTCATCCATGTTATAAATATAATTATTTATATTGGTGTAATTATTATATAATAAATAATTAGATAATCTTGAGATTTATTTATTGTGATAAATTATAGTAAATTTAATAACTGTTGTGCCGTCAATATCACGACATTCAAATCATGTTTTATGGCACATTTCAACAATGAAAAATATAGCTTTCATCATTCTATTTATGATTATTTTACTTAAAAGTATTAGTGTCATAAGTAGTTTTGAAACTAATTTTTGAATCTCCACTACCGTGTTGTTTACTTCAATACTAATTTTTAAGAGAATTTAAATAGCCTATACCTGTTATCGTTTTAATTATGTTTAATGGCAACGGTCGTTAAAAGCAGTCAAAGCTTGACATTTAAACAAGTTTGACTATCCTTTGTTTCCGGTCCTTTTACTTCTCCGTGGCATGGCGGATGGTCTATACCGCCGCCTGTAGTGTGTTTTTGGAGAAATAGCTTCGCTAATTAGGCGAAATGGTAAGTAAAGTTCTATTAATTGGAATAAAATTATATTAAACGAAATTTTATGTTTAAAGTTGTAGTATTAAGTGTATCCAACTATTTATTTGCATCGCGGTGTGGAATCCACGTGTTGGTACGGAAAATACTCAAATTAGTGTTGTTATAGGTTTCAAATGTATATCTTTTAGAAAGATTGTAATATTATATAACCAATCATACTATATTTTCAATATTTTAAGAAAAGGTTCTTTGTTTTGTATGTAATGTAAAATAATTGTTGTGGTTATGATATCAATCTGGAAAACACTATTGATATTTCTTTTTCATCGTTTAATATAATATATAAGAACTACTATATAAACTCAATTATATGTTAATATAAAGTAGAAATTTCTTTATCTTAAGTAGTTTTTCATATCTAATTTTGAGGTTATAATTTGTATTTGACGGTTGTCTATGTTCACTGTTCCTGTTTCTATTGGACGGAGTAATAATACTTTAATGCTTATTTTATGTCTTAGGTCTTAGCATAAATCTTACTTTTATTTTAACCCCTTATAACTCTTCCTAGTTGCACAATGTTGTCTTCTAGGTACAATAACTGGGGAATAACAAACTTTCCTGTAGGAAACATTATGATATCTGTGTTCATAGTGTGTCGACGTATGGAAAACAAATAAATTCATATATGAATTAAGAGTACTAAATGATTTTTCAATTAATTGCTAAACACAATAATTACTAAGATAGAATTATATATTTGACTATGTATAAAATATTTATAACTTTTGAATATTTTTATAAAAACATTTGAAGAATGTTGACTGTTTTTATTTAATTTCAGAGTCTATCAGTTGCCCGACCACTAGTGTCGGTTTATTCAGAGAAAAGTGAAGTCGTCAAGGATGCTTCACTTCCACTCCCTTTTGTGTTCAAGGCTCCAATTCGCCCTGACCTAGTTAATGATGTCCATGTATCAATGTCTAAGAATGCCAGACAACCTTACTGTGTCAGCAAGGAAGCTGGTAATTTTTGTTTTTAAATAATAGTTTATATATAGGTATAGTATAAATATTGTCTAATTAAAGATACATAACATTCTTAAAAGGATTTAAATTTACATCAAAAATTATTTAATACAATCTAATAAGTGATTGTCCAGTTTATCATTTCATTAGGGTAACTAGGCGCACTAAATGTCCACATTCAGTTGATTCTCTATATCATTGATTGTTACTGCGGAATAGTGCAATAACAATGTATATACTAGGCGTTCCATAGCATCTCTGTAGGTGAGATGGGTGCATTGTGTATACAACATTTTGTAAAATTTTATAGCAATAGCTCATAAAAGTAAAGTTGTGTGCTATAAATGCCATTTTTAATTGTATTATATATTCTGACAGGTCACCAGACAAGTGCTGAGTCATGGGGTACTGGTCGTGCTGTAGCACGTATTCCCCGTGTTCGTGGCGGTGGTACTCACAGGTATGATTGCAAACTATATTCTCTAAATAATATCTCTTATCTGTGCATCAGTTGACTCCGTTGTTTCATACAACATAATTTATAGACACCCATGACATTTGTCTAATATTATCTATTAAAACTTTTTTCATTGTCAACTATTGTCTATATGCAGTTTTTGTTGTACAATATCTACATGTAATTTGAATGTATTAATGACTGATTTATTTGAATCAGTAGATATTGTTTTTTCCTCATTCCTGAGTTTGAGACAATTAAAAGTCTGTTAGTATAAATTAATCCTAATAAAATTGAAAAGGATGTGATCAATTTGTTGTTTTTTTTTGATCAAGTAACTAAACTGGTAATTAAATTATTGTGCAATTTGATGCAAGTTTTCATAAATTACCACAGATCTGGTCAGGGTGCGTTCGGTAACATGTGTCGTGGCGGACGTATGTTCGCCCCAACGAAGCCCTGGCGTAGGTGGCACCGCCGTGTGAACCTACGCCAACGTAGAGCTGCCGCCGCCGCTGCTGTCGCCGCTGCCGGTGTTCCCGCTTTGGTGCAGGCTAGAGGTATAGAAATATAAAGGCCCTATAATGCTACTAGTAGACTCGGCAGACGTCGTCGTTCTGCCCGCTACATTACCCACCGAGTCTGCCTTACGTGTTTCTCATAAATATTGTCATGTTTGCACAATACAATTATAAACTGTAATCTAT
>DWCF01003996.1:0-17799 GCA_018230265.1 Delias oraia
TCGAAAATGCCGAGACCCGACCTCTTGAACAGCTGCAACCATCCTCCTGTTGATCTCATCAACTGAGACTATGCCGTCCAGGCATTCAAAGCATTTCTGATTTTATCTAGCAGCGAGACTCCAAGCATTGCCCTCTCCATAGCTCCCTGAGTGACTGCGCTCCTCCATTAGACCGATGCCAATGCTTGGATAGTTTATAATTATTGATTTATGAAAGTTGAAAACTTTCGGCCTCGCAGGTAACAACTTAAGTTCTTTACCAATAATGTCATTTGAAGTTAACGATTAAATCATTATCTACTTAATAAAATATTTATTTTAACACTTCACTTAAAATAATTTTAGCGAAAATTTTAAATTATAATAAATATGATTGAAAGTTGAAACATTTTGTTTTTAACTTTGAGTTAGAGCTCTGGGTGACTTCAAAATGTTTTTCATGCCGTATCGACGCCGGATGCCGAGCTCGCAGCGATATCAAGGCCATCAAATAAAATTGTAGCGGTCAAAAGCCCGAGCGAATTGGCAATCGTTTAATATTTGTATATGATTGCTTCCTACGTGAATCACGCATCAAAGACTCCGCTTTATAATTGCAAAGTATACCTCTCACTTGTGGATTGACATTCATTTGAAATTATTCATAAATACTGAATTCCGTATTCCTAACAATTTAGAGAATAACAATTTAAATATACCTCTTGTACGTTACATAATAATCATTATTATAGTGACAAACGCTAATCAATCGTATCGAAAATTAAAGTTAAAATATAATAAAATGTATTTTTTATATTTTATATGGAGGTTCATATTTAACATGTACCGAGGTATTCTATCAGAGTGCTAATAGTTAAAGATGTTGTCATAGTCTTTAAATAATTATTCTTATAAGATCAATTCGAGGTATTTTATTGTATTTATCAAACCGAATAATCTTAGCTGATAAATGTCAAAATATTTAAATTTATCTCTTAAAGAAAGAAGAATGGCCTCTAAATGTATTCTCCAACATCAAATGTTGATATTATTCGGTTTAAACAAGATTTATTTATAGTTTTTTTATTACATAATAATTGCAATATTTAATGATGTTATTGTATTATTGTAGAGCAGAGATTCGGCGCGGACGCAGAGCCGCCGGCGTGTGAAGCGCGATTACTAAACGGCGATCTTTGGACCAGTTTCCATCATATTGGAACTGAAATGATCATTACAAAAGGTGGCAGGTAAGTTATAGCTTGTAGCAAAAGAAAATAATAACAATAATGGAGAAAACAATGGAAGTTTATTATAGCATTTATAGTCACATTTAAAAAAAAGTGTTACAAAACTAAAGAGGTCGACACAAATGTTATTGTAAACTTTGTAGTATTACAACTGTTAATTTATAACGATTTATATTTTTACTACCGTAAAATAACCGTAGCCCGTAAAGTACCAAAAGTGAAAAAAACTTTATTTAGGTAGTAGGTAGAGTTAGCATATTGATCAAAGGGCATTCGTACTTATTATTAGCATCAGGTTAAAAATACATTCTAATGAAATATCTTTAAATTTGCTTTAGGTTTAAAGTTTATTGTTTAATTTTTGTTAACTTAGTTATTCGTTCAATTTATTTATACTTGTTATTTGAAATTATTATATCAAAAATAACAAAAATTATAACGCAATCAAAAAACTTTAATCTCATTCATATAATATGAATCATTTTGTGATTTAGGAACATATTCAGTATTAATACCAGCTTTTATCAATAATTGTTCTCTTTTTTCATCTCAACGTGGCAAACGAGCAGTAGCGATCACTCCGTCGTTTGCAAAGTCACGTGTGCGTTGCCGTCCTTTTATGAATAGGTTTAAGATCTCTCTGGTTAGATCTCCAAGGCGTATTTGAAATCTCTCTGCAGGCAGCTGATTCCACAGACTGGTGACGCACTGGTGAATGCCTTAAGAAACTCTCCTTTGTGGATTGACAAACGTAGTGGTCATACGAATTAAATTTTTTATACTGCTTCGATATTCGAGAGTAAAATTCGGCTGCAGATATCAATGCAAACAGTTCTGAACATACCCCGTGATACATTCGATAGATGATGTTTCTTTTGAAAGGACTATTGCTGTCGGCATAAGACCTCCACGGCTTTGATGAGGTGGAATGCAACGGGGATCTTTGCGTTGCATTTCTTAAAGTTGTGTCTCGTTTTTTGCAATAACAAAACCATTTCAACGGCATGTTGACAGAATATTAAGATAGTTAATATTGTTTCAAGTAAAACGATGTGTATAAGTAAGAGGTAACAACAGTGTTAAAGTCACGTCGCATTAACCAATTGACAGTTCCCAATTAAAATTTTATTGGCCTAAACCATGTAACATTAAACGTTTTATGTCTTTTAAAAAGAAAAATAAACGCGTTCGCAATTAACAACGTCTTTCTAGTATACTAGTATCTACTAATAAAGATTTTTTAACTTAAGTTTCAACCAAATTTGATGGTCTTTGGAACCATATTCAATACAATAAAGTGGCAAAATATGGAAGCCTAACTAAACTGTTATCTTCTATCGAAATTTCTTATGACTTCATTACAGTAGAACTTCTTTGAAAATAATTTGCATTTCTATTTTCCAACTATCATTTATAACATTACATGTCAATTATCAATTTATGAATAAAAAAAGCAATCAAATGAAACAGCTGTCATAAAAATTGCCTCTCGCACAAACTTAAAAACACGTTGGTTATCCGACATTAATTTCAAAATACCAACAAAAACTTAACGAAAAGCCATTAGGGCTGCCGAATCTGACGCGGGGCTTGTTAACGGACAATTTGGGAGTGCGCCCGGACCTCCGTCATAGAGAAAGCAGCTGCCACGACGGCAATTTGTGCATTTCTCTAAATGGCCGAGCACGAATTACACCTTATTATAAGCTTGTTTGCTTTACGACTGTACCCCTACAATTAATTTTTTTCATCGATAATGTTAAACGAACACAGAAATTACACAGTCGAGGCAATCACGGCGCCTTCCACGTTTCCTGCTCGCGGGAGGCCGCACTCGCATTTCCTCTGTTTGTTACACGTGGCCTTTTCGGGATTTCAAATGGCAACCAAGTGTTTGTCTCCAAGTGACAAATTATTACTTTTTTTATAAAATCCTTTATCACATTAAAATAAAATTGCGATAATTTAAATTAAATAATAACTACAATTGACTGGCTATCTTCACCGGTTTCATTAAATGTATTTTATATTAATTTTGGCGCTTCAGATGTTTTGTAGTATTGCATTATGCCACATTGTACCCACAGCTATACCTACAACGTAATTAACCGCTCGTCTTAGTCGCTGTCATCTGCTACACATTGTTTCAAATCCATGCCGGCGGACCACCGCGCTTGATGCCAGAATTTGGATAATTTACCGCTTTATTCGTGAATCTCGTTAAATGCGTGCGCCCGCGCCGGTCCAGAGGTCACTTTTGTTTGTTTTGTATTGATGATCCTGGCCCAGGGGCGCGTCGGCGCCGTGCGTGGCGCCACGTTTTGAAATGGGTCACAAATATTCAACTCTTATTGAACTAGGTATGTACACGCACACGAAATTGAGTTATTTCGTTCAGATCACGCATTTTCATTGAGTGTAAATGAGGTCAAATTGCTGCGTGCTTTTAGGCGTTGTTTAAACAGACTCTGCTGCTATAGAGGGGATAAAAATGCAGTCGTGAATAGAAAGCGCAAACAATGAAATTTGGGCGGATCGTTTGTGCAACGCTGCCCATATATGAGCAGAGTTAACACCTGCCGATGCAGCGGCCATACACACGGCTTATGTACAGTTTCCCCACCTGCTAACTCCAAACATCCAAACATGTAAATTCAAACATAACAATTAAACACGAACATCTCGTTTCCAATTAAAACGGTAATTGTATCAAGTAGAACGCCCATGTGAAAAGTTGATACAATATGTCGAGGTAGTTAATTAATACGTACGTAGGTTTTTCTTATTTGTACTTGTGACATCGTATATGAGAGAAATGATGACACATTACCCGTAATAAGTTTATAAGTCTGATGATTGACTTGATCTTTTACAACATATTATTTCACGCAAGTGACAATTATCGCGTTCATAACGTATGTATAAGAAAACTGTTATCATAATTCTTGACGAGTATTTTATATGATAATAACTGCATGTACGTAACATATAGGGCAATTGCTTGAAACTTTAAAAAAATACATTTTAATATATAGATATTTTATCAAAAATAAATAGAAATAATAAATCAATTATAAATTGAAATTAACCGTAGGATACCTTGTTTATGCAATATGAAATTTATCATGTTTTAGAAATATCTCAATTTGTAGATCTAGCGTGTGTCTTTCATCAGTCATCACCAATATTTGTCTCTATTACATAATCTGAAATATGGTCTATACGACTAAATAAATAATCATGCCTGTAATAATAAACCACAAAACTGTAACATGTTCCATCTGCTATCAGACATAATACTAACCCACAATAATGGTTGTACAAACAAACAAATGCTTAGATTAGTGCCTTTTTTGAAAAAGAAACGAAATAATATGAGAAATGGGCGAGGCGCGCCGGCGCATAACGCTCGCGTGTCGTCGCGCAGACCTCCCGCCATTTTAAAAACAAACAGGCGGTATAAAAACTTGTTATTTATTCTTATGTTATTCAGTGGGAAGGGCGCGCCTAAATTCGCTTTAAAATCATTAGAAATGGGAGAACTAAGTCTTTATCATTGTCGCTGAAAAAATTTCGAGTAGGTGCATTATGAAAAGGCGGCATTAATCACGGTCTTGTACAGTGTTTTGAGATTGGAGAGATATCATCGATGTTATCGCCGACATCCAACTACAAATTCACGTTCATAACGTACGCTTGCCGCTTGTCTTAACATAAATAGCGATGAATTGATTTGATCTGTGTCGTAATTAAAATGGGTGATTAGAGCGCGGAGTTTGGCGCCGGCGCCTCAAAGCGTCTCTTCCAGCATTCCTTTTGTTTTACCATGGGTCGTTTGTCGCCTGCTTGTTGCGTGGGCATTTTTCTGTCCTTTCCCCCGTACCGGCGAGGTGCCGAGAGCGAGAGAGAGGTGTGCGGGCGCCGACCTCCTGCGGTGCCGTCGGCCGCCCGCCGCGTGCTCCGCCCAGCGCATGCAGCACTAATAATCAGATTACGACAGCCAATTCTCAGGTGCTCAATACTATCTCCACTCATCACTCTTCACCGTCTCCTGAAAAATTGACAGAAGAAATAGGTATATATATGACCGTTGCTGTCAAACTAAAAATTTACAATTTCAAAAGCATTCAGTCGCAAGGGAGGTATTCATTTATTATTTGGTATTACATTCAAAATAAAATATTTTGTAATACATACTTAAATTGCAACGTTTAATAATACATACTATTATATTGTATTAATACAAAACGTTGATAATGAAAAATCGTAATTTGTCTAACGCAAAAAAACATTAAGTATTTGATAACTAAATTGCTTAATTTTGCTTCACGCAATCACAATAAAATCCTAATATCCGTAAAACGAAGTTATTTGTGCGACTTGGAAACATTGATTGTGACCGTTTAAAGTAATAAAGGCTTAGATGACGTAAGATTGTCGTTAGTATGAAAGCGTAACGTCATTGTAGGTAATTGATAATTCCGTGAAGGGACACATACTAAAGCACACGTCGCTTGGTGAGCGACGCCGCCCGCGCCACCGAACGATTATATCGCCGAGTCCCTCCGGACAACGAATCCTCTTTGATTAGCCAAGACATGTAAAACATTCAGGGTTAGTCATTAAATTAACTGATGTAGAATGCCATGTGTATGTGATGTTTGTCTTTTCGCATTCCGCAATATACCTATCAATTACATTTTTTTAAATAGTATAACTGAGCTGGTGGGTCTCCTTCATGGTAAGAGAACACCGCCGCCCATGAACAACCACGCTACATTCCGCGCAATGGTTATGTTGGTGGCTTTTACGCCGCTTCAACGGTACTTTTAAGGGCCTCTCATATCCTCACTCACTCTGCGAAACACAGTACAAGTGCCGTTTCACGCTGAGTATTATATGACGAGCTGGCCTAAATTGTGTGTCAGCATATGCTTCAGCTCTCCCACGCTCTTCCACGGGTGCGATAGTATTAAGATGCTCGCCCGGCTACTGTCAAGCCCTTCTAGAGACTGAATAAATTAAATTATTATTTATAATTGTCCGGATCAGGAGTCGAACCTCTGGCTTCATGGTAGACCTATTAAACCACTTAGATACGAGGCTCTTACAAAGAGTTTGTCACGAATTCGGAATCCGCATCGTCATCGCCGACCTTGCTAAAACCAAATAAAGCGGCTAAAACAATCTTCTGGAGTAAAAAAGAATGACGTGGAACAAAGTTGAATCGAGAACTAAAAAATGCGCGCCGAGTTTCTGTGCGGCGCTCGATACACATTTTTTGCTAGGTCGGCCCTTGATGATAATTTCTCATTAGGTTATAACATTTTTGTCAGTGGAAACGTCATAAATTCCTCGAATAACATAGGAAAGAAAGTGGTCGTGTGGTTTGTTTTTATGGCGCCAACAGGCACCGGGTTAGATCGGTATCTCTCGATGCCAGCAAGCGTTTAAGCCATGTTACGTGGATGTAGGGATTCTCACGCACCAAACACCGAAGCGATCATTCGCCAACGACATGTAATACGCTCGAATAAAACAGTTTAAATATTTCGTTGTATCTTTCTTAGAATTTGATAAATTTCCTTTTAATTAATTACATAAAATGCGATTAAATATTCATGGGAGTCGGCATCAAATATATAAAAACAGCAAAGTACAAAACGACATGATACACATTAGAACGTCTTGCTTGCATAGCTTTAACAATCAATTAGCGACAGTTATGTTTTTAATTCTCATTTTGAGACATTATAAAATACAATAAAATACATTTTTTTATTGTATTTTATGTATTTAAGATACATGCCATTAGATCTTTTTTTAAATATTAAAAATATTTTTTAAACTATGTGTTACATTTTGTCATTCAAAAACGTAATAAGCAAAAGTCATAGATCATTGCAGTCATTATCTTTTAATTTTAAATTTCATTATTTATTTATTAAAAACAAATTGACTATTAAATTCAATAACTGATGGATATACCTAATATCTACAGAAACTTTCCAACTTTGTTGTTTAGGTTTAATTATTGTTTTAGAATTATTATAATTATGTATTATGTTTCATGTAGATATTCATGAATTTTAAGGAAAAGCTTTAGTCATGGATTATTGAAAACGAGTCAAATTATAATGAACAAGGTAAAACTGAAACGTTTTGTTGATTTAAATTATATCTATTTAAATTATGACGTAGATATCTAACAAAACAAAATACGTATCGAACAAATAAAATAGATCAACGTATTAACAAGAAAGAAAAATAAAAAAGTACCTAAATATATAACTCTTGCTATGAATGTCACGGGTCCAAAGATTACATCAAATAATTATTATTAAAACCTTAGCCGTATCTGTATTGTTGTTTTTGTACGTGACCTTAATGCACAGACGAAATGACATAATACACAGAACTTGATGCTTGACAGGACAACAGAAATGGTTAAATTTTCCAACTTCTACAAAAACTTTAATATTTATAACTGCAAGCATATCCACGTTTTGAAGCATAACCATGCTAAGTATTAATAATAATTTCATTAGCATATTTATATAAACAAAGCTTCTCTGCATAGTATCTGTATTAGGTTAACTCTTGAACAATCTTCATACACATTTTGTTATTCATATTCCAACAAGAACAAGATACAAACAAAGCCAGTAATGGTAATTCCCTTAGTATCGTCGAGAACCACCCGCGCGCGTGATACCATCACAGACCATCGCGACATCATGCTACGATCAGTATCAGCAATGCTACTGAAACATTCGTACAACCCTTTTATAAGCCGAGAACCATAAACAACCTTAATCCAAGGCAAGTAAGTTGAAAATATCGTGTCTATTAGGTCTGCCAACTAAATTTAAAAATAGACGAACGAGCTTCATACAGCACGATTTTTTAATAAAAGTGTCAGATGGGTGTCGTTGTTACCCACTCGTTAAGGTTGTGAGAATACCGTTCGTGATAAGTCAAGCTGCATACAAGCGTGACATAAATGTTTATAGTTTACGAGAAGTTACCAAAACTTCTACAGGTCATTTGGAAATTAAAAATACTGCAGTTTAAACAACTTAGGTATTTTATATACAACTCTCCAATATTGTCTTAGAAGAAATTACAGAAACCGTTAAACAGATTTCTTTGAAATATGGAACAGTTCAATGTCAAAAGCACGTAGTATGATGTCGCAACATCGCCACTAATTACTGTGACAGGGGCGGTTCGTTTGAATCCAACACATTACGCAGCCTTGGCGCGATTCCTCGTATGACTGATCATTTACGATTGGGTTAAGCGACCAGCGAGCTAAGCTTGATCCTTTTTTATTAACACTTACACGTACTTACACTTACACTACCTGAACTTTTTTTATAGTATAGCGAACAACGGAGCAGGTATATATCGCCCATGGACAACCGCGCCACAAGCCGAGCACTACTTGTGTTGCCAGCTTTTTACGCCGCTTAAGCGGCACTTTTAAGGGCCTCCGATATCCTCACTCACTCTGCGAAACACAGTACGTGTACAGTTACATGCGGAGTTTTTTTTCACAGTGTGTATTCATCCTAGACAGACAAGACAATCACTTAATAAAAGTCTAATTCTTATAAAATGAAAATCTTTAATATCTATCTTCGAGATATAGAATCAGTTTCAAAAACATGTAACAACTTGGCTAGAAAATGTAACTGTTACAACACTTGCACCACACACGCCGAATTAATATCAATTAACACACACTGGCTTAATTGTGAATCGAGTGCGGTTCGCGTGCGGCGGCCTCTTTGTCGGCAACTTAACCCTCCTGAGAGTTTAATTCGCGAGTATCTCTTCCTTGAAACGTTTCCTAAAATACAAGTGTTCCAAGATCCGATGAATAATGAGCCCTGCTATCGGGAGGTACATGCGTTTGTAATTAGTTCCTTTGCAAGGCTTCTAGGTATTGCGGTGTCACGCTACAACAAGCGCAGATCCTGAGTTTGATGGATCTTCGCAACTATTTGTTTGTGATTCTTTATGATGACAGATATTTCTTGCGATTCTCAGTCATTTGGCTGACTACGTAATTAATAACAATACAAATGGGTTAGAATCTTAACAGTTATTCATCTTGAAAAGGTAATTATTCAAAATGGATTTAAAAGAATGCTTTTAGGAGAAAATTGTTAAGTTTACTATAATAGGCATATACCTGTTTTATAATTTTTTATTACCAAGACTCAATGAAATCAAACAATAAGTTGGCTAATCAAATTTTAAACATTTGAGTATTATTAAACATCACAGATCAGTCACAAATTAGGAAAGTCACAATAAAAAGTGGCTACTATCTTAAGATCACCGTTTCAGATAAAATCTCCGTATTACAGGTGATCATCAATTCTTTCTTATGTCGTAGCTTTGACAGGATTATAATTAGAAACTGTCCGTCCTTATGGTTTGTCGTTTTTAATGTCGCTAGCCGGGTCCCATACTGTGCTCGCATTTCATTAAGTTGCGAGTTAAAAAATTGGGAGTTCTCATAAAACTATTTGATTTATGCGCAGACGGCAGCCTAACGATTGCCGCCTTCGCCACCGATCCTCGCCCCATTCTCATATCATTTTTATTCATTGCATATTTATTAAATGTGTCATTGAGCCATGCAACCGGATTTTATATGCCCAACAGTCTGACGATAGCAATCAGTTTACTGCCAAAGTAACGCATTCGTCTACACCATTATTGCTTTTGCCATTCAAATACGAAATAACCATTGGCATGCTTGTTGACAGATTCGTATGTAAAGGATACTTAATGTCACACGTAGTATATTAATAATCTGATCGCCAGAAAAGTTTTAATTTCTACAAAGTAACTCTTTCTATTTAATAGCTCAACCTAAAATACATGTGCAATCAGTTAATATGTACGTTATAAACTGAAACGCCACTACCTATTGCATTTAATGCAAGTGATCGAAAAGCTGCAAAGTTGATTTTTATCTTAACGATCTGTTGTGCGCATTGGACGGCGTCAAAAGCCGCATAATAGATTTAAGATGCGGCGACGAGATAAGCATTGTCCTATGGCGGTCTCTTGCTAACTGTCAACTAAATTAGTGAAGAATGGCTAGCCGATACCCTCTGTTGCAATTTAAGCCGCTTTGAGTAACTGTAGCGACGCCAATTCGAAAAGAAAATGTAGATACAATCCATAAACTAGTTAATTGTTCTTTTACGGTCATAATGTTGTAATTTTGCCACTAAATTTATTTTCATTAAATTTAGACCTTGCGGAAAGCTTTGCTGAAGAATGTGCGGATTGGAGATGCACTGATTGGGCCGGCTCTTCCGAAGTAATACCATGGGCTAATAGAATACTCAACGTAAAATAGTAGTTGTACCTACTTGAAACGGTGCTACTACTGTGTTTCTTAAAAATGTTGCTAAGGTTGCGTATATAAGCCGCCAAAACAACCAATGCGCGGACTGTGATGCGGTTGTCCATGGGCGGTAGTGTTCTCTTACCATATAGATTATAGAAGACCAATCTGCTCCGTTGTCAGATATATCTACCATAAAAAAATTGTTATTGCTGTAGTGCTATGTTATCTACGTAAGAGCTGTGATTTGATTGCTGTTTTAAGCGGATTTTACTGAGTTTATCAAATTCTATTGGCACTAAACATTCGTTGTGTAAAGGACGCCGCCGTAAGACGATGTGACAATAAAAAGTAGTTGTAAATTTGGCGATTGGCGCATAAACATGTCAGGCAGGTGCGCAGCCCCGCCACGGGGCTCCTTTTCGTCCATGGTGCCATCACGCCTATCGAAAAAACATTAGTCACTTAAGTAACTAGACTCCGTAACGCTAACTCATCATTTACCATTGTCTTTCTTGATACCAATGCAAAATAGAAAGGATTTTTGCCTTGTACTTTTATATACATATGTATATATAAATTTGAATGATATATGTATTGTATCATTCAAATTTACTACTTGCATAAAAATATAATTAAATAAATAAACTTGCCAGTTACTTTAATTAACTGATTATAAAAATAAATTTATATTACCAGGTACGAATAGTAGGTAGTACCTACGTAATGCACTGTAAGGTATTTTATAATATAATTTATTAAAAGTTGTGGCTTTTTTAACTTACCCACTACAAAATAAAGTAGGATTAAACGTTTCACAATAGACTCCGTTTTAAGTGCCTTATAAAACTATGCAAAATTATTGCAGGAAGTTTACATTTTTTTTGTTATGATCGATATTTTTAAAAAATGTCGCTGATTCTAAACAAAAGTCAAGAGATAGAGGAGCCCATCAATATGTTAATACCAATTCACTCAACCTGGGCGATTCCGATGCTTTTTTGTACCCATCCAAACCCAAATTGGTTTATTTGTATTGTTAAGAACGTCTCTTGATGTGAACTTTATTTGTATTCGCCCAACATGTAGAGTGGCTTTGCCTTTTTTTCTATCTAAAAAAGGGATGTAACGTTTTGTGAAAATTTTGGAAACGCGTTATCATAATAAAATATCTAATAATGCGCGTGAAACACCTCCGTATATTCTCATATAGACTTGTCCATTGAATTTATAATAATATGACTATGTAGGTATTTGCTGATTCATTAACATGTTTCCTATTAACATCGCACTTGCTAACACCCATGCGTAGCCAGTTCAGTACCTACTTGCGGTACTTAATTCACGCTTGTGTGCTTACGTAAGATTATAATTGGAAATTGCTGCCGATGTTCAAAGCACGCGCCCTGCGAGCGCGGTCAGGCTTTGATCTAGCCGCCTACGGATTGCAACTAATCATTTTTCTATTGATTGAATTCATTTTTCGAGCCAATCATTGTTATTTACGAAAACAATATAGACAGTCAGTTTAAAGTTGAATAAATTTACCATTTACATGGCTTTCTTATGTCAACAATACCTACTATAACGTTATATTGCTAACCACAATCAAAACACAGTGGATGGAGCTAGCTGCGATTCTCACGGCGGCTCACAGGCCGGAGTGAACAATTTGACACATCCAGGTGTCCAATTTTTTATGCACCCACACAATGGAGGAGGATTTGTTTACGCAGGTTCACATCTGGGCGGACGAAAAAACCGGCTGGACCTCTCGTATGAGCGCTAATGAGCTCGGCTTAAACACACATTCCTCTCCTTAACCTTTCAAGAATTAGCGTGTAAGCTTCTTTTGTAAGGAACAGATGCCAGCGAACAAGAGGCCGCTTGTCGCATTAACGAGTTTCAACATTGAACTTGACGATAAAATGCTCATGAAATCAGCTGTTCAGCAGGGTAGGTTAGGGATGTATCTGTTTATTGCTGCTCGTACAAGGGCATATTCAGATATGTTTATATTCACAGTAACTATGCGTTAGAAATTTTGGGCTTAACTTTTCATGAGGCGGTGAAGGAATAGAGCAGATACGGGAAACAAAACCGTTAAACTTCCTAACAGTGTTAACATATTGCTCTATTTACTTATGTGCTTGAGGATCTCATGTGAATATAATAAGCGGATACGATTGTAGAAAATCGCGGCCCGTTTATGTTTTCGAGTGCGGATGCGAGAGCGGAAGTGGCGATTTGATGCCGCGTCGTTAGCGCCTCCGCGCGGCAATTGGCAAGTTGTTACCGATTAACGATCCACTCTAGACTTTATTCAACGCGATTTTGGTGGTCCCATTGTATTCTACTAAGTCCCTTCCCGGCAGAGCAGTCATTGTGGCTTAGCGCGCCCTCGAAAGCCTTTTATGATGTAGTGTTTTATAGTCTTTTTATTTCATTTGCATCTGTGTAAACGATATCGTGAAAGGAAAAGCATTCAAACATTACATTTATGATTCTTGCTATATCGTTAATTTTGAAATTAAAATTTTGACACTTTTATACAGGACACAAAAATGTAATGAAAGTCTGCTAATTTATATCTTGAATTCCAAACTGCGCTTACTCAAGGCTCAAATGTTCGTTGCGATAATAAAATTTGGAAACAACCCGAAACCCGAAATATTATAGCACAATAAATAACGTCGAAAGAGAAGTATGATCGTTTCTTACATTAGCGATATAGGTATTACTTTGAAAGTTTTAAGAGGATTGCGATTACAAACTGTTATTATCATATTTAATTAGTTAAGCGCCTGAGTATCTGAGTTACACGGCACAATGCGAAGCGTATTGCGTACATTAGGGATATCTTAAACCGGCATTAAAGAGATCTTTTCTGAGCTGTAATAGGCTTTTAAAGAGGTTCATGGGGGTTTTCGCATAAATTGCACGTCCATCGTCACCTTTGTCGGCCGCTTCAAAGCCGCGATAAGTGACGTGGTGTGATAGGACCAGTCGAACGGTAGCTGAGGATTTGTCGATGTACAGTCAACATGCGCCCGCGTTCATATTGACCGAGTATTGTCAGTACATATTTGTGTTTGTTCCGACCACTTATTTGTAAGAGGGGATTTTCAAGGGATAAGATATTTTGATATTGGATTTCTTCATATAAACATACTCTTCCGTATCGAAGGATAATACCTGTGAAATTCATCTTATATACAATTTTGGTCTAGAGTTTTATTTTTGTTTTATCTCCTTAGAGTTTTTTAACTACGAATACATATATATTCCATAGTAACTTTCTTAAATATAGTTGACCAACATATCACCAATCGGAATGTAGAAAAAATTCATGTCATTGCTCATTTCGTTCTAGTTCCATATTAACTAAGAATTCCTGTTAAAACGACGTGGTACACAACATGTACTCCTTTTCAGTAATATCATTCAACAATGTCACTAAAATCGTTTTATCGTCCAATCGATACTATCCTTACATTTGCTGCAACGTAAGGCGGTAGCCGACGTCGTAAAGTTTAAATGGAAACTAATTTAGTGTTCTGTTAATTGTGTCCCTGTGTCGGCGTGTTATCGGAATGCATTAGCGCGCCCGGCGGCCCCCAGATACCACTGTTATGACGGATGGACCGGCGCAGGCACAGATAATGTGCCCGACATTGATTGTATATGCTCGAAGACAGATTATGAGGCAATGATTAAACCGCGTGCTCTCTATATATGATGTGAACGTAAATTTATGAGAAACTTACACACATCACAATAAACTAAAAATGATAATCACATAATATTTAATTACCTTCATTTATATTATATTTGAAATATGAGCAGATACTAAAATTATAAAATGGGTAGTGAAACAAATGTTATTTGATGCCTAAGGCATTTGTTTTTCTTCAAACAGTTCTATATTCCATGTATACCTGCCTACCTATACATAAAAAAGATAAAACAATCTGACAACCTTTCGCTTGACTCACTTAAGGTAAGGTAATCAACTTTTCTTCCAATAACATAGTACTAACGTACTAGTAAATGAATGAAGAGCGGATCAATGTTGGAAGTTGGCCGGCTAGTTATCTCTGGGCGGCGCTGCATTCCGACTCCAACGGGTGCCAAAAGCTCGTTGACCAACACTTTTACTCCCATCACATGCTTTTATAATCACGATAAAACCTAACAGAGAGCCATTGTCCACTATCGCCTTATAGCCGCCGTAATTTTATTATCGTCTTCTTTGTTCGTGCGCGGTTCATTTTACGGTACAAAGTTATCTTTTATTGACTGTTAAGTGCGTGTTTTAATTTTATTTTGTTTATTCAAAATCGAAGGTGGAAAGGAATGTCAACGGAGTACCGAGCTAGCCTTATTTATGTCCCATTAGGAAATAAAACGCGGTAAATGGTTGGCATTAAATTAGTGTCGTAAAAAAGTCATTACCGAGACCTCCTTCATTGTGAAATTAAAATGTTGATTGAAGATTTAGAATATTAGATTACTTTTACTAATTGTATTTACAATAAGTGTACGATAAAATGTGAAACAATTAAAAAATAAACATCTCGAGAGATATTTTAAGATACCTTCTATAGCTTGCTTAAAGACCACAAATTAAATAATTTCTATTACAAAGAAGCCAAATAGAAATTAATCAAAATATAAACATAATTTCGTTTCACAGAGTCCTTTATATGCAAAATAAGAACTTTTTTACAGTTACCATGTTTTATTAATAAATATTGTCTTTTTCCAGACGTATGTTCCCATCTCTACGCGTCTCTCTCAATGGTTTGGATCCCCGCGAAGAATACTGCGTTCTACTAGAGCTGTCACTTGTCGGTCGACGCCGTTGGCGTTGGGCGGGCGGGGCTTGGGCTGCGGCGGGCGGCGCAGAGCCTCAATCCCCGAGGCGGTTGATGTTGCACCCTGACTCTCCAGCGCCTGGACATCATTGGACAGCCAATCCGATCTCATTCAGCAAGCTGAAACTTACCAATAATTCTTTGGATACACAAGGACATGTAATTTTTTTAAATCTTTTTATATATTTTTTTTAAATCGGTGGCAATCGAGCCCGAGGCTCACCTAGGATAACCTGTCTTCCGCTCTCAAGCCTTAGAAGGATTGCGGGTGTGAACCTTTCAAAGATGGTACGTTCGTTTTTGACGGTCCCTAAATTGTTTTGGTTTGCAAATACGTCTACAGGCACCTGATGGTACAAAGTGGTGGTGCGCGGCACAAAATGCCCTAAAAACGATCAATTGTGGAACGACGAACATCGAGGTTTTTTTATACTATAGCGGACAACGGAGCAGGTGGGTCTCCTATATGGTAAGAAAACACCGCCTCCCATGAACAACCGCGCTACAGTCCGCGTATTGGTTGTGTTGCCGGCTAAAGACATATCAATATTTTTCTTCGATATTTGATGATGAAACAGTATAACAATATCTAGTAGAAATTGCATGTTTAACTCTCAACAATGTAAGGAAAATAAAGAACTTTCAAGGCCGTGTGTTCTCTACTACATCTTGGGCACTGGCTTCAATTCCCTTATAATTATTAATTAAATATTAATTATAAAATAGGTGAGCACACTGGTTTATATTAAAATAATAATAAATATTAAAATTAATTACATAGCCTGTGGAGAATTAAATTAAGTTTATGTTCTATTTTATATCTTAAATAGGTATCAATAATTTGTCGATTACTCCAGAAATATCTATTATTTATACGATAATCTACTATTTTTGTATTCAATAAATAATTTAACCAACGATACCGGAGGTCTTGCGTAGTATCCTTAAGTATATAATTCATGTGGACCTCTGCCTCCGCCTCAGCTTGTAATAATTACAGCTTACCTTCACTTTTTCACTTTTTCATAAAGCAGTTTATTTTTATTCCACTCCTTACCCGTCTTTCATACACAATGGAAACGCCTACTAAACCGCTTCCACCATAATTGAAACCTGACGATTTTCTTATTTTTAACTCTATCGCGTAGTAAATAAAGCTCAAAGTAAATAACATACAAAAAATACAGTTACAAACGTTGTTGAAAATAAAACTTTGTTATTGTGATAATGTCATAATCAAAGTCCAATCACTTTGAGATTAAATTATATTACGATATTGAAAATATTTAAATAAATATATTAATTGTTTTTACAAGCCTTGTATAATTCTTGTACGGTTAGGCTGTTTGACCTTTATGATCCTCATTTCCACCGACCTAATGGCAAGTTAAAAATATTAATAATAAAAATATAAGTGAATATAAATATTTCATACCTCCTAACTAAACGCTTATCAAAACCGAATCATAATAGCAAAATATGGTATTATTTATCTATCAAAATAAACTCCTGTCCATGGCTATTAACTCGTGTCAGGGGAAAAGAAACTGTTATGACAGGTTAGGACAATAACTCGGTACGCATGGCTAACAATTTCGATTCCTACATCAAAATTATAATAAAACAGTCTGCATTTTAATTTATATTTCCATTTTATGAACCCGCGAAATATGCTTCTCACTTGTATAAATCATGGATTTTTCAGTTAATACTTTTTATACGACTAATATAATGTAAGTGTAAATGTAATGTAATATACCTGCTTATTTTTCGGTGACAGGATGAGGTAATGTTTTGTACAAACATTTTTCGTATTGAATCAATATTTCTCACGCCATGACAAATATTTAAAAATTTCAAAACATATCGTTATCAAAGTCTATGTATGTAAAGAACTGCAGGCGGCATGCCAAAATAGCCTCAACAATGGAGAGGCTACCGAAGGCTTAACCCTTGGAAATGTACGCATCGCTTGCGCACTTGAGATTTTGCCACCTGTAGTAAAAAGAGGCCTATTGTTACCTTTTGCTACTGCATTGTTTGAAACCTTTTAAGGCAACTTCAAAGAGTTTCTATAGAAAAACCTCTGTGGGAATACAACCAAAATTTATTGTGAAATAAAAGTTACAGAAAAAAGACAGTCATGTTTTAAAGAATCAATTCAATCATTTACATAGATAGATATTAAAATGATGGCCAGGCATTGTCTTTATTTTTATGTTTCCATTGAAACTCCGAGCTTCTTAAGACTCAGTCTGTTGACACATAAAATTACTTAAAATATGCAATTTTCAGGAAATAGAAACACAAGTTCATTCTT
>DWCF01003997.1:0-17799 GCA_018230265.1 Delias oraia
AGAGGTCCAAGAATGAGGCCATGTCCAGCAGTGGACGTCTTACGGCTGAAAGTTGGCTACAGAATAAGTTGCTAATCGAGAGTATTGATTAAGAAAAAAATTAATTGTAAATGTGCCTTACTTCTTAAAATAAACTTTTAATAATGTTTTTTTAAGTTGTGAAATTATCGATTTACTATCTTTTTCAAACTTTTATATATGAATAGAAAAAGACAACATGCCTTTATAAAAATGTCGAAATTTATTTTTGCAAAAATTACTATATTACTTGTTAAAAACTGTCTATTATAAAACATATTGATTTATTTAATTTAATTTCTTACAACGGACAGGTTGAATTAAACATGAAAACATAAGACTGGAGGGTTTTACTGCATCCCCAACATCGTGTATCAATCCGTTGTGAGTTGACAGACACAAATTTACAACTGCGGACACAGGCGTGTCCGTATACGGGTATAATTTGTACGTACACGACATTAGTAGGGTATGCAAAGGGTTTAAACGGTAAGTGTATGTAGGCCACTAATAAACGGTGTCGATTGAATGTAAATGCGCGGGCGCTGTACGCTGCCATCTTATGAGGGTGACCAAGCTTTCGATACAATCACGATATTATCGAAATGTCAATTTGACAGATACCTATTTGTACTGTAATGTCGAATGACGAATGATTATATACAGTGTACGGAAAATCTTTTTAAGGATGTATTTATTGTATATTGAAAAAGTTGTATTTTTAAAAATTGACGTATGAATGTGAAATTTGGGTGAAAACTAATTTGGTTATGATGGTGTGTTATTTTATTTAAGGTATAATATAGAAAGATAGATACAAAAAATATCACTAAAAAGATTTAAGTATTTCATTAAGAATAAGATAATAGGAAAATACTACAAAGTAGAAAAATTCTAAAGCAACATTTGAATCTAGATTATTATAGGTAGTAGTTGCAACATAAAAAAATAATTCCTGCTGAGTGCCTGTGCTGTAGATCTGGCTATGTTGGAAAGCAGATTGTGAGCGCTATGAAATAAACATCTTTAACTTTGAAAGTTAACTTTTCGCTTTTTTTATTAAATTTAGTGTGAAATTGCATAAAATTTATCGTGAGATACAAATAAAAACTTTTTTTTGTATAGGGGGCAAACGAGCAGTCGTGATTCTCTTTGGTAAGGGATTACCGCTGCCCATTGACAACTGCGCGATAATCCTTGCGTCTCGCCGCCTGAGATGTATAATTTCGTCACCATTCACTCAGTGACACAGTATTGGTGCTGTATTACGCTGATATTGTATTGTATCACTTCGGACGAGCCGGCACAATTAGTGCGTTAGCACATGCTTCAAGAAAGCTCTCCCACGGGTGAGCTTGCAATTGATATTTTACTGAAGATTTTATTACATAGCAAAGAATTTGTGGTATTGTGTATTATTGATATTAATTTCTAAGAAACATGTCCTAGTCACCCTTGCGTGTGCACCGCGTCTTCGTGTCAATGTCGGAGTGTTTCTTTTCTGTTTTTCTTAAACCCAGCAAGGCTGTGTGCTCGATCGGAGGCCTTGCGTGGCCACAGATCTATGTTAACAATAGATTATATAAGAAACACCAGTAATTAAATATGGGCTTTTCTCAGTAATGTCTCTGCTTATATGATTCATGAACTGGTTAAATAATTATAACATTAATTTAATAATTATACGTACTTTGAACACACAATTATAAGAAAATTATTGTAGACAGTGAAATACAATAAAATTTAATACTGTTATAATAGTGATATTAAAGTTATTCATTTTGCTTAATTTATGAGTATTAATTTTTTAATTCCTACCAACAAGTATTTTTAATAACGTAATAGCAAAACACGTTTATCAGCAAGTGGCAAAAAGAGTAGAATTTTTCGAATTTAGACTGTGCATAGTGAATAAAACACACCAAGCCGGCAATTATATGCATTTAAAGCGAAAACAATGGACGTTTAGCCTCCGCCATTACACCGTCATAAATACTAATGAAAAAAGCGGGAAAATCAAATTTCGAATTACTTGAGCCAAGTGCCCACAATGAGGAAACCGAGATTGCCAGCCCAACCCTTCATTACATTTACGCCACCATTCGCGTAATAGACCTCTCATCACACACGAAGGAAACAATAAAACATTCCAATTACGTCAATCTACAATATAACCGCTTTTAGCTTTTTACCATAAACACAAAATTTTCATATCAGATAATTCATCATAGAAATAGCAGTGATGACGAACTATTCACCTGTGGGAGTCATACTAACTCTTCCGGAGTGATACCACGAGCTCACAGAACACCAGATTCAAACAGTATTTACCATAGTATTACGCTCAGCTAAAAAGCCAACAACACAACGAAAGCACAGATTGCGGCGCGGTTAAAAAGTTTAATAAGTCTATCATGAAGCGAGAGGTTTCGGAATCGAATCCTAGTACGGACAATTATAAATTATAATTTATTTTGTCTCAGGAAAGGCTTGACAGTGGTCAGGCGAGTGTCTTAATACTGTCGCACCCGTGGGAGAGCCATGCTGACGCACTAATTAGGCCGACTTGTCTGAAGTGATACCACGGGCTCACAAAATACTCAGCGTAAAAAGCGCGGTTGTTCATGGGCGGCGGTGTTTCTGCTCCGCTGTCCACTATACTATAAAAAATTAATTTGTCCCCACTATACGTATAAAAACTTTACACTAGATGGGTATTAAATTTAAAATACGTCTAATCAGTTAATGGTTTTTTTATAGTATAGCGGACAACGGGGCAGGTGTGTCTCCAATATGGTATGAGAACACCACCGACCATGGACAACTGAGCCACAGTCCGCGCATTGGTTGTGTTACCGGCCTTTTACGTCACTTTAGCGGCACTTTTAAGGGCCTCCATTATCGTGTTTCTTTAGACAATTAAATTTTTCATCCTAAATTCAAATTATTTTATTTTTGTCATAACTTTTTTTCAGTGGAAAGAAAATACATGTTCCTATTAAATATTTTCATTTTAAAAATCTTTAAATGGTGAAAGCATACGTCACTTTCTCTTAAATTTTATTAATTATAGTTCATGTAAATATTTTATCTACAATAACTGTTTTAATTAAATTCTTAAAGAGAGTGCAGAGATGCGTATTTTGGTCCAAATGAGCTTTTATTTGCTGTTTATTTTTCGTAAATTATATCAATAACTGTTACCTAATGTATATATACAATCAGGGGTATGAAATGGCAAAAGCGATAACTGTAGTTTAACTTTAAAAGTTAAAACCAGGAAGAGACTATACAAAAAATTGATATAGGAAGAACTTTTAGGACAACTATTAAGGATAAACAGGAAAGGAGAAAGTATAGAGCTTCTGCGAATAAATTGCATACAGGTTTGTTACAACACACTATAAAATCTGAAATAAATATAATAAAACCACTTTTTTATAGTATAGCGGACAATGTGGTAGGTGGGTCTCTTGTATGGTAAGAGAACACAACCGCCCAAGGACAACCACGCCACAATCCGCGCATTGGTTGTGTTGTCGACTTTTTACTCCACTTAAGCGGCAATTTTAAGGCAGCCGATATCCTCATTCATTCGGCGAAACATTTCAAGTACACTGAGTATTCTGTTAGCCCGTGGTATCACTTTGCACGAGCCAAACCAATTAGTGCGTCAACATATGCTTCAGCATGGCTCTCCCACGGGTGGATACGTGACGGTGGATGGTGGTGGCGTGATTTGGATTTTTATTAATATTTTAACGTATACATCATCATCATCATCATCATCAGCCCATTCAAGTCCACTACTGGACATAGGCCTCGTTACGTAAACATATTTTTAGTTATTTTGGAATGAAGATTTTATACCATCAATTAACCTGAAGTAAAGACTAATGTTATATGATACGTAGTTGGAAATATTTTATAATTTAAATTCTTCTGTTTTTACAGAGCAATATAGAGTCGTTCTTAAAATTACATTATCTTTTTATAAATAAATACGTAAATTATAATTATTAGTGTAAATAAAGTCTGAAAAAGAGGTTATAAATAAACTTATATACGTAATTATTATGAAGCAGTGATTCCCAACCTCAAGGAGCCAAGGACAGTTTTTACGGACCCCTAGAAATTAATTTTTTTCGGACCCATTAATAAAATAAACAGCAAAAAAATCTGATTAGGATCCTATTTTAGTATTTATTGGCACCGCGGACTTCCATACGCGGACCACAGGTTGGGAAATAATGTTTTAAATCCATAACAGTTTAAGTTTTCGAATTTGGAATGAGTCTGACAAGTGCGGATACGTTCGCGGGCTCCCCTCGTGTTGCGTGCAACCCTTCAACGATCGGCTATTATGACGCAATCAAATTCTCAACACATACGCAAAACTGGGGAAACAGTATAATTTATGGCAAAACTTTACCATAAACCAATTTATGATTGATATGAGTGAGAAGTGCTTTTTTAATACATTAATAAGGCTAGTCAAGTTTGAATGTCTCTGGTATTAAGAACGAATTGATTTGTTTATGATATTAGAGAGCTATTGATTCATTGAGATTTTAAAACCAGAAATGGCGTCTTCACAAAACAAACTGGGTATAATAGTATTACTTATTATAGTATTTCTTTGTTTCTCTAAAGTTATATTAGATTTTTATATAGTATTCTTAAGTGGTTTTGATTTAAGACGACACAATATATGTGGTAATCAATCAATCAATATATCTTCATTCGCATTGAATCAAATACATAATCACTGATGCATATTATGTAAGTATCCATTCTAAGTTTACAGATTGTTAACTAACCAAAGAGGCAACAAATTCAGTCGGGTTATCAAACCTTCAGATCACGTTCACAGATTAAAAACATTTTGAATTAGAGCAGATCATTGCTGAGCACAGATTTCATTTTATATTTACTATGATTAATCCCAATGCTTTTAATGTAGCCAGAAATAAATTCCATATCTTATCCCTACACGAGAATAGATTGCAAAACTGGCCACGATAAGGGCCAGCAACGCACCCGCGGCCTTGCGGCTGGCGCGGAGGAGCGCTTTCACTATGTTGAGTAAGTTTCATAAAAAAATACAACTACCGACTTATTCGACTTAAGCTAATAGAAACAAAAAAATCTTTATGAGAATTAGAAAAGAGTTACAGAGTTTAATATGAAATAATTTATCACAGAAATGTACTAAGTGGGTAGGTTATCGAAGTATTAAATTCGCGCCGACACACGCTGTTCAGTGCATGCATGTAAAATTGGTATATCATTATTCGAAGTGACTCTGGCGCCTATTTTATCAACGGCTTACAATATACAATTTGCAACAGAATCACCGTTTCGATGTGATTATTTGATAAACAGAAAGCTTCATACACATTCTAATATAAATATTTCTTATTGGTTTAATGTTACATTTAATTCTTATTGGATATTTATTTCTGATACTTAACAAATCTTTTTGCACAGGTTCGGATAAGTATTAAAACCTCCACGATAAACCAACGACACATGAATGGGTGATGTTAATTTATCTGTGAAAGGTACCGGTTAACACTCTGTATCGAACTAATCGAATCATTAAGCCTACATGTGATTTAATAAATTGATAAACTTATCACGCATTAAGTTATCATAGTTAATAAATTCAGATTAAGTAATCGTAATTTTGCATTTTCTCGGGTTGAGGTGAAATCGTATGGAGCTTCTATCTTATCCTTTCAGATAATTCAATGTTCTAATAAGAATTGTTTATGATATGTCGAAAAAGCAATGTGCTAAGTATATCGTATTTTGAACATCGGTAGGATATATTTGTAACATTGAATATAAATAAAGAAATTGTATGCGACACTGAGCTAACAAGGCCAATTTTTTTAATGTAATTATGTTTACTATTTAAATAATTATTCGTCCACAACGGCATTGTAAATATGACCTCCATTTTTTTCAGGTTTTTATATGACAATTACGTAACAGTCTCATGTTAAGCAAATGATCATTTGGAAAATCTGTTGTAAATAAATCTCTAATAGACCTCAAATATTTAGCCTCTCAACAAGAAGCTATTATTACAGGTATGCTTATCATTTAATTGATCACAAATATGCAGTCGTTCCCTTTTGCATAATTTCTATCTCCATCGATGAACGACGAAGAAGAAATAACTTGACTATTTCTTTGAAATTAATCAATTTGAAGCTTTAGTCATGATGAGTCATTGTGACTTACTGTGAGGTGGTGTCATAGAGAGTCCCGAAACCCCCGCAGGCGGCACAGGCGGGAACATGTCCTGGTGCGGTGGGAACATCCTCGGTGGCGGCGGGACTTCGGCCTCTGGCTCATCTGGCTCTTGTTTATGTGGAGATCTTCCCCTCGATAATCGAACTGATTTGAGACGACTGGGAGACCGCATGGACAGATTCTCTGGTATATCCGATTCTCCAGAGCAGCGTCGCGGCCTAGCCTGCTTACGCCTGGGCTGTAGGCTGTGCGGACTCACTGGCGGTGACGCAGTCGCCTGCCCAGTTGGCGGGCTGTCGGCAGGCGACCTCTCCGATTCAACCGCATTTTCCACCACTTGACCGGCCAGACCACGCACCTGTAACGACTCTCCCGCACGTATCACTGTTCCGAGTTGCTCCTGCGCCACTGAAACCTCCCCGCGGTACATGAAGTCCACCACCGCCTGCACTTCCCATCCCTCGAAGTCTTTTAGCACAATCACGGGGTGCTTGCATGGGTTCTCGCTGAATATCCGGTGGAACAGCGGGCTGCACGCGCCGAGCAGAACTTTGTGCGCGCGAACGCGCCGCTCGTCGCACACCAGCGTGACGTCGACGAGCGCCTCGCCTTGCAGCAGCGTCTCGAAAGCTCGCAGCAGGTGCTGGTTGTGGTTGTTCCAGCGGAGGCTGTAGTGCTCCTCGCCGGCACTCGTCTTGTGGTCCATCTCGCGTGCCGGTGCGGGCGCGTATGTGATGTCGCGGCTTATCGTGGCGATAGGCGCAAGCGCGGTATCGCACCGCCCTCCGCCCGTTGCACAACCCTTTCGCTCAGACGACGTTCCCGGACGGCGTTGGCATCATTCGGAATGTCAAAGTAACCACTGCACAGCACTCGAACGGGACGAGTGTACGCGGACGTTCGGCGCGGTCGGTACGCGGGCGCTGAGTGACTTGCCTGCGAGACGAGCGCACGGTACGGCGTCGGAAGGCGAATGGTGCGGACTGCGGAGCGGCGGCCCGGCTCGGCGGCCCGCCCTAGGCCCCGCCCTGCGCGCTCCCCGCACTCCGTTCCCCGCCCGCCTCACGCCGCCACCTCCACATACACCACACACATGTCGCACAAATACCTATCTATACACGTGACGCCTACTCCACTTATGTATTTTTCCTAATAATACCTACCGCTTCACGGAAATCTCAAAGGCAGTATGCAATATCAGTATCATTGTTACCTGATAATATTCTCTATATATAGCAGAACGGTTAATGCTAGCCTAAATTATGAAATAAACGACAGTTGGCACTGTTGACTCGTTTATAGAATATCTTGTAGAATGATAATCTGTTTTTTCTATCTGATGGGTTCATTGAATGGTCGGCGAGAGCAATAAAATATTCCGGGAAAGAATTGCGAAGGCTTCAGACGGCCTCGGACAGTGGCGGGTAATATGATTGTTGAGGTAAGTTTATAATTTGAAATTTTGCTGTTACAACTTTTGTTTAACTTACGGTCGACTAAAATGTTTATTTACTGATAACCTAAACCGTTTGTATCTTATGAAAGTTATTGTAAAAATCTGTTTATTCAAGGAAATATTATTTTATGATAAACGTCTCTACATGTATGTATCTATAATAGATACATACATGTAGTTACGTAATTTTCCATAGGTAATAAGATAATAATAATAATAATAGGGCCACGCACCTGTAACGACTCTTCCGTACGTATCACTGTACCGAGTTGCTCCTGCGCCACTGAAACTATATTAATTATATAGTTAAATAATTAATAATTACTTAAATTATTATTATTTATTATTATATTTAGGTAATTTTCAATTTTCACCTACTTCATATTACATTGTAGGTGTAACATATGATATATGGTATAGTTAGGCAGATATATTATTCAGACTTTATATTATCTTTATCTTGTAATTGAAATAAGCCATTAAGCCTACTTACCTATATATTCTATATAACAACTATAAAATCATCAACATATATAACTTCTATAATAACGTAAACTGATTTCAAATGTACTTTTTCAATAAAAATAATTAATATTAGACTTTTAACTATGTTTTATTTACTGGCAGTTATTACTGCTACTTATGCTGCTTTTACGAACAAGCTAAAACTTTTTATACCTAGGTACTTTTTTTTAAAACATAAAGGATAACAAATACTATGATATTATAGATTATAAGTTATGATACATAATTATAATAGATATTATGAAACATATGATATTATTTTAAAATATACAATTATTTAATATGTTTTTAAATTCAGACATTTATAAATGATCATACAATAAGGTCACGTGTAAAATAATTTAATTCAAGTTATTCGGACCTTCATCAAGAATTTTCTTTTAAATAATTTGTTTATACTTTATGAAATTAAAATAAATGACTTTTTATCACGTCAGTAGTTTTCCGACACAAGTCGAACACAGCCTGTGAAAATCGTGCGAACAAGCCCGTACAGAAATTCATACGCAGTTAATATTAATTGGTGAATTGCGTGGCCTCATTTAGGCATTATAGCAAATGTGTATTTAGTTGGTATTAATACGATGCTTAAAATGTGCTTAGAATAGATTAATTTTATTTATGTCAATATTTTTTTGTGATATAGTTGTATGATTGTTGTCTGTGCATAGAATATTCTGTTGTGACAGCTGCGCTAATATGATGAACAGAGTTTTTGGTGGCAATTTGTGACCATGAGCGTGTCATGTTTTATATTTTTTTGAGGTTTTATATGTAAAATTTTGTAAGGTTTAGCTTAACTGTTCGGTAATGTCCACAATTTAAGGAATTCTCAATAGATATCAATTTTAATGTTACAATTCTGAATAAAATTCAAGTAAAATTTCCACCACGTTACTTGTGAAGAAATGAAGATAATCTCTAAATGGCTCAAAACAGAGCCTTAAATAGCTCTGATAGCTACTCATTGAAAAATGACAAGTAGGATAACAATTGAAATATTGACAATTTTAATTATAATTTAAATGAGTGAGATTCTTATTCGTATTGACACCCATTGGAGAGCCATGCTAAAGCATATGCGGACGCACTATTGGGCCGGCTCGTCCGAAGTTATACCACGGGCTCACTGAATACTCAGCGTGAAACGGTACTTGTATTGAGTTTCGCTGAGTGAGTGAGGATATCGGAGGTCCTTAAAAATGCCGCATAAGTGGCTTAAAAAGCCGGCAACACAACCAATTCGGGGACTGTGGCGCGGTTGTTCATGGGCGTTTTACCAATACCCACTTGCCCGTGCTCCGCTACAGAATAAAAATAATAATATATGACACCTGTGTAATTTTTACATCTTGGGTTACATTATTGACATTTAGTAAGGATACCTAACTTTAAAAATATTATAATAATATGTTTTGCAAAGTTGTAGTAGGTACATTGGTTTGTTCTGCAATCAATAGTTTTAGCAGCCCACGCGATATACCTAAGTATTTTTTAAGGTCATATTTTTAAACCTTAGGTTACATAATTGGATTTTTAGTAAGGATTACTACATCTTATGAAAATATAATAAAATCTACAGTCTTCCTCTATAAACGAATTATCCAGCACTGAAAAGATTTTTCAAATCGGATCAGCGGTAGGTGTCTGAGATTGCCCGCTTTAAGCAAACAAACTCTTTAGGTTTATAATATTATAAAATATAGATTTAGACTGTGAACCGAACGCTGGGTACCCATTGTGTCGTATCTTACAATACCGCGAGACGCGTTTACAGAAACAATAACATTTTTACGGCGTCTAATCTTAAACGACAACGACGTAGTGAATTGCTCGAAATTAAGTGGCCATATTAAAAACACCACGCGGGCCAAAATAAACGTATTCTTTCGAATAAATCAAGTTGAAATGCGTTATTACCGAAAACTCGATGTTTTCCGCGCGCTTTATTAGCTGAGGTCAGATGTTATCGTACGGCCACATACTAATGGCATACACGTAAAGGTAATTCGACGTGATGTATGAGTTGGAGCGGAGAAGTTTCATTTTCGGATTTGCGTTTAATTTTCTTCTTTTTATTTGCGATCTGTGACGGAATTGTAAGATATTATTCTCTTTGGTTTGATATATTATTTATGATCGGCTAATAAATTTCATTCTCGCTAAAAAAGCGCTGTTTTGGCATTCAGTTTCTTTTATTAGACTATATTTATTAAAGTTTACTTCAGATATTAGAAAAACTTAAAGAGAATCAGTATAGGAACATTTTGAGGTTGAATTAGCATAGGCATAGTAAAGACCAACCAGATTTCTAAAATATGTCTAAAGATTTGATGAGAAATACTAAAAATCACTGCCAAAAAAATAGCTGCTAGACCCGCGAGTTTTGCAGGCTTAGTCTTATTCTTGCTCAACTCTTACACGGTCAGTCTTGGTCTTGCTAAAATTAACCGGTCTTCGTCTTGGTCTTGCATTTTGGCACCACTAATTAGGAGGTACTGAAGGATGAATGAAGGCCGTAGATGCGTTGCCGGCTTTTAAGTGATAGGTCCTTTTTGAAATGTACAAATGAACTATGAACATCTATGAATTTATCGAGTTTGTCATATAAAATAGAATAATTTATAACTTTTGAATGAAATATGGAATGGTATATCTTAAATTCGTGCTACGTTGTAAGAGCGTTGTAGAGACGTGATGGGCGTTGAAGCAGAAGACATGAATACTTCGTTCTCAGCTAGACGCTGCACTTTTCTTCACTTGTGAACTTACAGAGCAGACAACTCACAGAGGTTTTAATAAAACTAAAGTCAATGTCTTTGATGTGATCACATCTAAATACACTGTATTACATTCATTGATATATAATTTCCATAACACCTCGATGTTTATCGTTCCATTACTGAGCTATTAATAAGGTCAATCCATAGAATCACATGCCTGCAGAGCCAAACTAATACGACTTGGGGACCTCCAAATAAAAGCGTATTCCTTAAAAGGCCAGCAGCGCATCCATGACCTAGCTGAGGCTAGTGGTGTCCATGGACAGACACTAATCCTAGATGATCTTGCTAAATCCTTGGTAGAACAAATAAAGTATGTTCTTAATTATTTACTTTTGATTTATTTAAGAAGAAAAACGTTGAAATTTTTTTTAGTAGGTATTCTGATGATACATCAGTTTAAAAAATATAAATTCTAGTAGGTTTCAATTGGTTATCTTTTACATATATACATACAAATATAAATTCTCTTATTTCCAAGACTTTTTGGTAGCAAGTGGGTCTCCTATATGGGAACTTGGAAAGAGAACACCGCCCAAGAACAACCGCGCATTGGTTGAGTGACCGGCTTTTTACGCCTCGGGCCTCCGATATCCTCACTCACTCTGTGGAACACAGTACAAGTACTGTTTCACGCTGAATATTCTGTGATCACTTCGGACGAGCCGGCCCAACTCGTTTCTAACCCAATTTTGAAATAAAATGAGTAACTATTTATTGTCAATGCATTGCTTAATACATATTTTATTGGTAATATAAGTAATATCTAGTTAGATTTCTAGAACATAGAGTCAGTAATAAAAAATATCTTAAATTGTCAAAGAAGACTTCAAATCAATTAAATTATGAAGGTGTTACCTGTAAATTATAAAGTGAAATTATGAAGTTACTCTGTGTAACCCCTCATGCATGTTATGTTCATATCACTGGCTGAAGTTCAGCGGACGTTGAAAAGTGAAAAAAAACACACTTGTCTGCCAACTTGTACGGCGAACCACTTAGATTAGTTTGGCACTGCACTTACTAACTTGAAGTATATTTAAGTGTATTTTATTCATATGAGCTAGTGAAAATTTTCGTAGTGTTCCGCAAAGTATGTATCGAGGCACAGTACAACCAGACTTGTCGTTTATTGATGTGCCTCGAAAAATGAGATTGTCTAAGAAACGTATGCAATACGCACACACATATATATGTGTGTCCAGGTTTCCTCCTCCAACGAGCACCGCCTTTGTCGGTGGTGTTCCTTTTAAAAATTACCTTTACTAGATGTACCTTGAATACAATAAGTTTGCGAAACACTGATGTATTGTACATAAAAAATTGATTAGAAAACTAAAACTTAAAACTCTATCAATTTTGTACATATATGTAACATCAAAACATTATTTAAGGAAATAAAATAAAACAAAATGCGATGTTGCGATTTGGCGAGTTTGCGCCAATTTTCTTCTCGATAATAAATACGTCACAGATTTCCCCATTTCTTGTCTACGGTTTTTTACAGAATTTTACACTACAGCATAGATGATAGCATATTATGACCACAGAGCGCGGTAATGAATCAGATGTGTATCGGTGACGTGTGAGAACATACGGCCAAAATACCCGCCGTAAATATTGCTCGCGTGCGATCACGTTCGAATTCACAATCCGTAGACTCGTTTTCATTAAATAAATACAACTTTTAATTTATAAATTTCATTTCAGCCTGTTTGTGGACATTATGTGAAATTTTTAGAGCATGATGGAATGCTTTTTAGTGCCTACATAACCAAATTTAGAAGTTTAAATAAATTTTAAGGTTTGTTGGTTTTAATACCTCACACGGGACTTGACGGGGCGGGACAGAGCAATACGATTTGTTCCTATTTTCGTCTTTATAAATTGTTTATAATAAGCAGATACTAATTTTCTAAGTATAACACCTGTATTACATTTTTTTTATAATATACCTTACAACGAAGCAGGTGGGTCTCCTATATGGTAAGAGAACATGAACTACCGGGCTACAGTCTGCGCATTGATTGTGTTGCCGGCTTATCCGATATCCTCACGCACTCTGCGAAACACAATACGAGTACCGTATCACGCTGAGTATTTAATTACTAAATGATAATTGCTACAATTTAAAAAAAGTGTATCTAATGGTTAAAGGTCTATGGTATTCATGCCCGCACAAACTCGCCTCAGGCTGAAAATAAAAGCAAACTTGAGTCCGATAAGCGCCGAAATTTTCAATGTTTCCACATTTCACTGGTTTAACATTGCAGTTTATTTTAACCGTTAATACTTCGTAAATAGATATGGGTGAAATGCAGGTTTAAAAGGAAACTTTAATCGTATTAAAGACGAATCGCAGGCCAAAATCTTTAACTTATAAATGCTAATCTTTGGCATTGATAAAACCCGTGGGAGCACCATGCTGAAGCATATGCTGACGCACTAATTGGGCCGGCTCTTCCTACCTGCTGCTCCTTTGTCCGGTATAGAATAAATAAATAAACCAACACACAAAATGCAATGCTAAACTAAGTGTTATACTTTCATGTCACAATGTTTGAAACTAAACCTCTCCAAAACGGCTTAACCAATTCTTTTGAAATTATGTGTACACTAGGTTTAAAAGAGATAAGAGGATAAGACGTAATAAGGGTCTGAAAGATTATATTTTATTCTTCAGATAATATTTACTCATGTATCATTTGGCTTAAAAAACCCATATAACTTACAAGTAGAAACCCATATATCAACTTCTTGGTATTTCTCAATAACGATATTAATACTATAAAAGTTTATATAGAAAAATAATATTTGACAAGTCAGATATTTATTATTTTTGCCACTGATAATTTTTCGGTAAAAATTGTATATAATAGAAACAATTAAAAATCCTTTCATTCAAACAAAGGATTTCTTTTTTTAACTCCAAGTCTTTCGTTATTCTCGATACTTATATTTTCTAAATGTTATGTTATATAAATGTTAGGATTTGAAAGGTCTTATCACCTGCTGCTTCTTATCAGAGATTATTTTCTTATGAATCACTTACGGACATCATAAAAATTTGTTAGTTTTGAATTGTATTTAAAAATTAACTTTTTGGAAAGGCTTTACGCTGCCGGCCATACTACTTTTACAGCTTACAAAATTTGGGATTCCGTTTCTACGTCATATTGAGAGAGATTAATGGTTTTAAAAGTGTATCATGAAGCCAGAAGTAAAATTTATTTGGTCTCTGGTAGAGGTTGACATTGGCCGGGCGAGTGTCTTAATACTGTCATGCACGTGGCAAGGTCGTTCTGAAGTATTTGCTGACGCACTAAATGGACCGCTTGTCCAAAGTGATACCACGGCTCACAGAATGCTCTCTGAAATGCTACTTGTACTGTGTTTCACAGACTGAGAGAGGATATCGGAGGTCCTTAAAAAGTGCCGCTTAAGCGGTGTAAAAAGTCGGGAACACAACCCGAGTAATGTATGATAATGGGCTGTGCTAGCCATGCTAACTCGAGCAAGGTTCTCACCTCTCTAAAAAATAACAATTAAGTACTTGATTTGTTCCTACACTAAAAAAAGACGTCATTATTCTTAATTTTCACGATCCCAACTTTCAAAAGTTTTACAATGTGCATATGTAGCCTTCTTATAAAGGTGACTTTACCACCCAATGCGACCAGCCACAGATAATAGAGCCTACCTTTTTTTCTAAATTCACGCCACATGATAACAAACAGGATGCTTTTATGACACATACGGAATTACCATAGACAAAAGAGCGACTGAAGTTTTTGTTTCCGTGAGAAATGCGTTGATTTATTACAAATTCGTTTTGTCAAACAACAAAAAGGGACATTTCAAAGAATTCTAATACATGCATGCTTGAGAGATTTTGTTGAAGTTTTTGGAATTGTTGCAAATTGAATGCACTCGTATGTGCCTATTGCAAAAAATATGTTTTTATACATTACAGTTCAGGTTTTGTTTTGGTTACTTTACGCAATAAGAATATTTGTGCAGATATATTATAGTGCCCTAAATAATTGTACTTAACGTTTCGATTGGTGCAGGTATACAAATATATTCAATATGTAGCTACAATATATTTTTTGATCATTATGAAAAGTTTTGGGGAGATTTTTGAAATATGTAACTAGGTACACCATACAAGTGAGTATATGTAAAAGCAGCTATTATATCTTTTTCATATTTAATAACATGTCCGATTCCCATGGACACTAGTAGGATTTCGGGTGCGTTGCCGTCTCTTAAGCGAAACGTACGGTCTTGTTTTTAATTGTATTGGTTTACCTCTGGATCAATCAGCTCGTTCCACAGAGAGGCGGCATGTTCAATGCCTTAAGGCAGTGATACTACTACTATACTTTACTACTTACTATACTACTACACTGATACTTTTTTCCACCAAAAACTCTTAGGAAATAAAGCACAGTTTTCACTAACTCTCTCAATAAAATATACAGCAAAATACATCAGTTTGGTATTTTTTTAGAAATTATTAGCATTTATGTCTGTATACTACCCGTAGACCATCAGAGGTACGCGGACCACGAGTTGGGAAACACGGCTTTTTGTCGAAGGGTTTTTGGTTGCCGGCCGTACAACCTTCACAGCTTCACATGGTTGAAAAAACAGCTATAAAGTTGCTTTTACGAAACATCGAGATAATACACGAAAAGTTTATACATATTTTGCCTTTATGTACTGATAGATTGATGACATTCAGCTACAGGTTTAACAAGAATCTTTCATTAAATTTTACCATAGTGATACCACGGGCTCACTGTTTACTCTAAGTAAAATTGTAGTTGTACTTGAATCGTTGCTTCTATTGTGTTTCGCTGAGTGAGGATATCGGAGGCCCTTAAAAATGTCGTTTAAATGGTGTAAAAAACTGGCAGTTCAATCAATGTGCGGCCTGTGGCGTGGTTGTCCATGGTCGGCGGTGTTCTCTTCCCATATAAGAGAACCACCTGCTCCGTTGTCCGCTATACCATAAAAACCCATATCTTTATAAGTTTGATATTCTGTAATAAACATTGACTCTTTTGTGGAATATTGGAATAATTGAAAGAAAGTGTCAACGAAAATCATGTCATGCCCCAATCCTATAAACGCACTTTACGTAACACGCTAGGAAATTCAGATAAGGCATTAATGGATTGACTGACATAAATGTGACGTCACTACACATATTTCAGCGCTCGCATGTCGGTCAACCGTTTTCCGTAGAGCCCCGCTTTCTAGAACATCATCTCCACAGCACCACCGTTTGTAGGAAGGAAACGGTGTATGGGAGGTCATGATAAACTGGCTGAAAGTTATCAGATAGTTTGGGGGAAAGTATGCGTGGTCCGGCTTACGCCTTAAGGGTTAGATTACGATCATACATTAGCATTTCCCAGTACGTGGTTTCGATTTTGGCTTCACTTGAGGTCATGTGTTGTGGCACGCGATTTTTCAACGCTTAAGCCTTTTTAATAGTATAAATAATAATCTTTACACTGATAAACTTTGTTTATTATCAATATTACTACTCATTAAAGCCATGCTGAAGCATATGCTGACGCACTAATAGGGCCGGCTCGTCCGAAGTGATAGCACGAGCTCACTGAATACACAGCGTGAAACATATTTGTACTGTGTTTCGTAGAGTGAGTGAGGATATCGGAGGCCCTTAATATTGCCGCTTAAAAAGCCGGCATCACAACTAATTCGCGGACTGTGACGCGGTTGTTGATGGCGTAGTTCGCTTACCATATAGCAGACCCACCTGCTCCGTTGTCCGCTGTAGAGTAATAAAATCCTTTGAGAAGTAACAACTCGTGCATATATATAATTAACTATTAAATGGTTGTTCTTTATATCAAAATGTAAGTCTAGGGTTGCTTTTCAAATTTAATATGTCAAGGTTTAAGTTAAACTGGTTACTGAATTAGCTTAAACGTGTGGAACGCTTATAATGGTCTTTATCACTTAGCTTTTGAAATTACATTTTCGGGAAAATATTAGCTAACTTTACAAGTTTACTTTATTTATGTTAATTAATACATAAATAAATTTTCTTGTGGGTGGACAGACGAGCTTATAAAGGTCGCCGGAAGACGCTGGATGCAGGTCGCCTCCGACAGATATTCATGGAGGTCCAAGGGGGGCGTATGTCCAGCAGTGGACGTCTTACGGCTGAAATGATGACGATGATGAATATATAAATAAGTAAAATTAAGCTTGTGTAAAATAAAAGCGTATATTGAGATTAAATTTAAAACTACTTCTTTGACTTGTAAAAAAAACACAATGTGTTTTCTAAATGAATCAGTTGCTTGCAGAGGTATTTCCAAACCATGACCAAGTGGCAAGTGCCATTCATAAAAGGAGCGTATATTTTCTTGAAAGGCCGACAACGCAGCTACCTGCACCGAAGGGTATACGGAGGCAGTGAACCGTTCCTATATGAGTCTTCAACTTGGCCTGTGCCCATGGACACGTTAATTACCTTTTGTTTTTTATAGAAAAAACATCAAATTAGGTTCACGTCCAATAAAACAGGAGTGGAACAAAGCAAACGAATACTCAGCGTGAAATGGTAGATGTACTTGAACGTTTCATCTTCTGTGTTTCGCTAATTGATATCGGAGGCCCTTAAAAATGCTGCTTCATCATCATCATCAGCCCATCTAAATCCACTGCTGGACATAGGCCTCCCCCAAAGACGCCCACCCGCTGCGATCT
>DWCF01003998.1:0-17798 GCA_018230265.1 Delias oraia
GAGATATAATATGTTTGAACAACTCCTATCATTAGCTTATCCGGAAAAGTTGGATGCTCTTCGACGAAAATATCAGACGAATTAATAAAGTTAAAGAACACTTTTATAAATTGCAAAAATTGTAACTTAAAATTTTGTACAGATTTTGAAAAAAAAAATATTTTTCTTGTTACAAACAAAACATTATTTTACTCTCTGTATGGCGGGGAATAAAATGACGTTAAAGATATTTAATAATTTCTTTTATATAAGAGGGTATATTTCTTAATATACAATGAATATATTTTGTATCTATTACAGCATAAATTTTATACAATACTTATTAAATTTATTGATTATGTATTTACAAATAACCAATATAACATAAGCAATGCAATTTTATCATATGCTAACGCATCAATTGTATCGGCTAGTCCGAAGTGATACCACGGGCTTACAGAATACTCAGCGTAAAATGATAGTTGTTCTTGAAACGGTACTTCTACTGTGTTTCGCTGAGTAAGCGATGATAACGGAGGCCCTTAAAAATGCAGTTTCAGCGGCGTGAAAACTAGGCCACACAACAAATGTGCAGACAATGGGGAAATGTTCATGGGCCGTGGTGAACACCACGGCCCATTATTATTTTTACCACATAGGAGACCCACCGCTACGTTGTCCACTGTACCATAAAAAAACAAATATATGTTTGATTTATAATTGGGATTCATAAAAATTACAAAGGTATACTTAAAAAGGTGTAGCGCTCGGCAGTGAACGAGGATTAGGAAATGTGTAAATTAATTTCCTTACGTTAAAAGTCAAAAAGTATTTTTGGATTATACATTTAAAAATATATATTTTTAGTAGATTGCAGATTTTCCCTATAAATAGTGTAAAGTATTTTCATTTTAAAGTCTTTTTTATAGTATAGTGAACAACGGAGCAGGTGGGTCTCCTACATGATAAAAGAACACCGCCGCCCATAGTCAACCGCGCCATATTCCGCGCATTTGTCGTGTTGTTGGTTTTTATATGTATTGATATATATTAAATTTTGTAACGTAATATAATATGAGCAAAATTACTTCCTTATTCAAAACAGTACTAAATGAAATTTATGAAATTTTTTAGTGCTATATAGTAACTTGATCAAGCCGTTTTAAAACCTTTGAGGCGGTGAGGCCAATGTAACGGGAAGGCTTCAAAGAAAGTTGACTGAACATGGTTTTTATGCAGACTCTTGCTCCCAATACAATTATCACTAACTTGTATGACAAGCAACAAGATTTATTCTATGATATTATCAATCTACCATTAAAGGATTTCCAAATCAATAAGCACAGTCATGAAATATAGATATTTTGTGCAATTTTGGTATAAACCTTTTTTCACCCGAGGCTGAGCCATGTTGAAGCATTTGCGGAAGCACGAATTGGGCTAGCTCATCCGAAATAATACCACGAGCTCACATAATATCCAGCGTGAAATAGTTCTTGTAATTGAAACGGTGCCTCCACTATTTCGCCGAGTGAGTGAGGATATCGGAGGCCCTTAAAAAAGGCTGCTTAAGTGGCGTAAAAAGCCGGCAATACAACCAAAGCGCAGAATCTAGCTCAGTTGCCTATAAGCGACAGTGATCTCTTACCATCAAGATCCTCTCCTGGCCTATTATCTGCAATATAATGTAATTATTAAATAAGAACTACCATATAAGAATTAATCATTTATTAGAATTTGATTTTTTAAATAGTTTGAGTATCTACAATAAAGATATAGGCAGTATTTTGTAAGTAAAGACTTAATAACCGTCAGAATTAGTATTTCAATATTAGTTAATGGTTGGTCTATCACACGCGATCAGCCTGTTGTGATATATTTTGACATACAGAATAAATTTCCACGCAGCTTACATAAAACTTGTATAAGATTTGGGATCTAATAAAGCATGACGATTTACCTAATCAACTAATATACATAATACTAATAATAAATATAACCATTATTACATTATTAATTTAATAATATATTATGTACACACATTGAGTGAGGACAATATAACAATTAACTTTTTTCAATTTTCTTTTTCTTAATATGACTTGGAGCGTGGGAAGGATCCAAACGAAAATCATAGCCTACCTCGAGAAAAAAGCCAAAACAAAAAGGATGTGTAGGGATCGAACCAAAATACGGCCTTAGCAGGAAACGATGATGAGGTCCCTTCGTTTCCAGTCTTACATCGGTGAGACACCATCGGCCCCCTCAGAAGGATTTTTGAGAGATTATTTGAGAGCCTCGTAGCTAAACGGTTTATAAGTCTATCACGAAGCGAGTGATATCAGGTTCATACTCCGGTTCGGAAAATTAGGAAAAAATAGAATTTAATTTATAATTTATTTGGTTTTTGGAAGGGTTTGACAGTGGCCGGGTGAGTGTCTTAAAATTAGTTGAAGCACATACTGACTAGCACTAATTGAGTTGGCTCGTTTGAAGTAATACCACGGGCTCACAAAATACTTAACATGATCTGGTAGTTGTACTAGAAATGGTGCTTCTACTGTGTATCATTCATTATCAGAGGCCCTTAAAAGTAACGCTTAGCAGCTTAAGAAGCCGGTAAAACAATCAATGCGTGGACTGTGCTCCGGTTGTCCATGAGCGGCGGTGTTCTCTTGCCAAACATAAAACATTGTGTTACGTAATAATTGAACACTCTAGGTCTGACTTTTAATTGAGCATATCAATGAAAACATATCAAGTAGCAATAAAAAGGGTATAGTAATAATCTTCAATGTTTATGTTAACAATACGAGAAATGGACCGTAGCAATAGATTCCGGTCCTGGGTAAGTTTTTTTCACAAGCCTACAATGTTCAAGTGAACTGACAACAGCTGTCTATTTTGAATTTCAAATCGGATTATTCATATTTCAGTTTAGTATAAAAATGCTTGGCAATTATCGTAACGCATCTGTACGACTTCATTGCTCGAACAAGTGGCTTCGCAAGGAGGAATTAAAATGGCACAGTTTACGGTAAGATTTTTTTTTATTGAACGATGGCAAACGATCATGAGGCTCACTTAATTTCATTGCCTATAACAAATCACGTTCTGAAACTCTTATTTCTCACATATTAAAATCAAATGCCCAAAAGAATAGCGTACCAATCCCTTAAAAGCCGGCAACGCACTCACGGCATTGCAAGGGCTAAGGATCACCCAGGGCGTGTTAGAACTAGTAAACCATATAATTGTCACTCGACTTTGCTACTATTTCTACCTCTGATATTGCTATTCTGCTTTGTGCGAAATTGCTATAATCTTGCTATATACCTAAATTTTGGTACTCTAATAAATCAGTGAATATCTTTTTTTTTGGAAGGGCTATTTACTACTGGACATACAGCCATCACAGCTTCTCACAGCCATAGGCTAGCCGTAAATTTAGTTTTTAGCCGCGACTAGCGAAATGAATATCTCTTCAATCTTTGTTTTCACCCTTTCTAACAGGGCGGAGGGCAGATTCTCCTAGATACGCCTCCTGCTCTTTTACTTTCTTAATTTAATAAAAAACAGACTCTACGTTCCATATAATAGGTCAGAAATACCTTTAAATTGCTTTAAGTCATAAATAAACGTAATTTTGTTTATTTTCAGATTCTGTTTGTCGTCTGCATGGCGTATGGCGTGCTGGGAACAAGTAAGCATTGTCATTTATGTACTTTAAAGTAGTTTAATTTTAAGTTACTAGGTATGGTTTTATATTATGTGTATAAAAGAATTTCTATATTCATATTATAAAGACTTAATTGTTTGTGACGTCTTAGGGAGTAATCTCTGGATCTATTGAACCGATCTTGAAAATTCATTTAACAATAGAAACTAGGTTATTTGAATAACATAGGTATATATTAACTTTAAAAACCTTAAGGATTTTTACCAGTAATTCGTGGCAGTCAGATTTGCCTAGTAATGAGAAGGGAAACAGGTCGAATGGTGTTTCTTACGAACGCTGCCTTAACGAGGAGAGATATATGAACTATAGATAAAAGTTGTATAAGCCTAAACAAAACGTTTTTCGCAAAAGTAACATTTGCCGGATCAGCTAGAATAAGTATAATAAAAGTACCAAACTCTTTGAACATCGTTTATGGTATAGCGAACAACGGAGCAGATGGGTCTCCTATATAATAAGAGAACACCGACGCCCATGGAGAAACGCGCCACAGTCCGCGCCCTGGTTGTGTTGCCGGTTTTTTACGCCGCTTAAATGGTATAACTTCTAGGGCCTCCGATATCCTCACTCAGCGAAACACATGTAAGACTACCATTTCGAGATGAGTATTCTGTGAGCCCGTTTTGTCGTTGCGGACAAGCTGGCCCAATTAGTGCGTCAGCATGGCTCTCCTACGGGTGTGAATTTAATAGCAATATTCTTTCACAGCTAAATCTAAAATTGCGGACTCGAAACCTGCAGAAACTGGGTACCTCGCGCCTGCAATTTTACCAGCACCCATACATAGCGGTGTTGTCATCCAATCCGGTCTCTCTGGACACGCTGGCGCGGGTCTTTCAGGAGTCGCAGTGTCTGAAATTGGCCTCGTCGAAGGTGTGGTTGGTGCTGGGCTTGGCGGCGCCGGAGTAGGCCTTAGCGCAGGGTCCTCCGCATCTTTAAACAGCGCTGGGGCTGCAGGCGCTTCCCAACTCAGCGCGATACAAAACGCACAAGCCGTGCAAGCTGCTCAAATCGGAAACGCTGCCGCTGCTGGCATTCAGAACGCCCGCGCTGCTGAAGCTGCTGCAAGAGCTGGACAGGCAAACGCCATACAAAACGCGCAAGCTTTAGAAGCAACCCGCATCGCTAATATACAAAGAGCACAAGCTGCTGCTCTGGAAAACGCTAGAGCAGCAGAGGCAGCACGACGAGCTGCTGCCGCTAGTGCTTGGGAATTATCACGTGCTGTGGAAGCTGAACGAATTGCAAACGCCGCTCGTTTGCAAGCTGTTGCCCTAGCTAATACACGTGCTTTGGAAGCAGCTCGTATAGCAAATGCAGCTAGAGCGCAAGCCGCAGCTGTAGCTAGCAGTGCCGCTCAAGCCCAAGCAGTGGCTGATTCAGTTGCAAGACAAGATGGTTTATTGCTAGGCAGTAGTGGCGCGATTGCTGGTACAGTAGGAACTGTTGGTATTGTAGAAGCAGGTCCAATTGCTGTCGCTGGCCATGCTGCTGGATATGCTGGTTACGGCCATGGTGGTTACGGCCATGGGCGTTAGATGCCAAACGAAAATAAAACGAGGATTTTCATTATAAATAGATCAATTTGAAAAATAATTATCAGATATAGAATCACTGTATCTTAATTATTAACAGATTTTACTACGTATTGTGTAAATATAGCTGATATTTTTAATAATTGGTTTTATTGCTTTAATAATGGACCCGGCAGACGTCGTCCCTGCCCGGTACGCCACCTAGCGGGTCCAATAATGAACCCTCAACAATCCATGGACCCACGAAATTCGAAAAATAGTATACTAAAAACATTACTCTCCATTTTTGTATTCAGATAAAAGCCTACGTCCTTCTTCAGTAGTTGTGTTGCCGGCTTTTTACGTGGCACTTAAGTGAAACTTTAAAGGACTCCGATATCCTGAATGACTGAATCACTTCGGACGAGCCGGTCTAATTAGTGCATCAACATATATCCTCCCACGGATGCGACATTATTAAGACACTCGCCCGGCCACTGTCAAGCCCTTCCATAGACCGAATAAAATATAAATTAAATTATCCGAACTGGGATTCGAACCCGATACCTCTCGCTTTACAGTACACTTTTTAAACCTATGATGCTCTCAAAAGGTCCTTAATAGGCTCTAAGCTCTGAATAGTCGCATTAAAGCCGATATGTGTTGAAACGGGTTATATGCGGGCGAAAGTACGTCGTTCCATACAAGACAGGTTTAGAGAAATTCCGAGACATAGTCATAACGATTCCAGCCGTCACATCGGAGGTCACTTTCTTTGGTAAGTAGCTATTAAATACTTTTAAATAGCTTAACACTTTGGTATTAGAAATAACAAAGTTCTTTTTTATATCACATTTCTTATTTAAATTCTCAGTATAATTGTAAAAATTTTGTATTTTTTAATTTGGAGCTTGTATAAGTTTTTAGAATGTTATTTTAACATTAAATTAAATATCACCTACCCTAATTTATTTTAATATAAAGCAGTGTTTATAGAGTTTTTTTAAATATTGCAAACTTTTTTGTGTAATTTAAAAGTATTTTTAATATGTTACTTGTATACGTTTTTAGAATGTTTTTTTCAACTTACAATTATTGATTTAATTATTTTAATAATCTGATTATTTGATTTAATGCTACGTTTTACACTTAATTTTTAATATTAAAAGTAATCAGTTTTATATAATTTATAAGTATTTTTTTAATTCGAAACTTTAAAAAGTTTTTGTAATCTTTTCCATTAATTTAAACCTTAATTTCTACTGAATGTCATTTGATGACTTAATATTTACTTTTAGTAAAATATAAAAATATGAATAAGCTTTATTTTATAATGTTATAACATTATTGTAAACCAATTTGTATTATTTAGAATGAATGTAATTGATATTACTTAAATATGACATATTAAGATATATTTTTATTTATTGATTCTTCCTTAAAGCTCTAAATCTTTTCACAGTTAAATCTTGATATGTAATATTAAATAATTATATTATTTAAATTAATTTTTAATTTTAATAATTACTTATTATCTAGAATATTATCTGTTGTAGAATATTATGTGTCTGTTAATTGATAATCAATTACTATAAATAGCTGATTTTTTTATGTATTTTATTTTTTGTTTTATTTTCTATTGATTCTTCCTTAACACTATAAATTTATTTACATTTAAATCTTGATAAATACTTTCTAAAATTAATATTACTTATATATATAATAAATTATTTCTAATGTTTCTTTTTATATTAGCTTATAAAACATAAAGATTCTCTTACTTTTTTATGGTATAACAGACAACTCAACATAAAAAGTTTCCTATATGGTAAGAGAACACCACCGCCCATGGAGAACTGAAACACTGTTGTGTTTCCGGCTTTTAACACCACTTAAGAGGCATTTTATGAGCCTCCAATATCCTCAATCACTCAGCGAATCACAGTAGAAGTACCGTTTCAAATACAACTACCATTTCACGCTTAGTATTCTGTGAGCCCGTGTTTTTTTATTTAAATATTTTATTTTTTATGAATTATTGTTGCTTATACCTATCTTTGTAAGATTAAAATTGCCCTACTTATTTTTCCCTAAATTTAACTTTTTATCACTTTTAGGTACATACATATTTTAAGTATTTTATATAAACAATTCCTTTACAATACCTTAGTTAAACTTGTTAATTTTATTTTTGGCCTTTTTCCATATGATTAATTATTTTCTTTAAGTTTATTTACAATAAAATAACTTATATTTAAAAAAATCTTACTAAATTTTAATAGTAAATTACTAATTAATTTAAAAATTCTCTCTTAACATTCGTGGAAGGTTGATAAGGCCTCAGGCCAACAGTGAGAAGCCATTCCTAAAAAGAAAAAATTCCCCGTGTTCTACGCTAGTATTCATTAGGTCAGCAGCATACGCTGCGTTGGTATATATTTAGTATCTAGACTTTCATAAGAATATATATTTTTCAGATCATGAAATTGTTGATTTTAATCACGTGTCTTCTGACGGCGGTATCCTGTCTCACGCAACGTATGCGATATCTTAACAAATATGAGAATTTCAACACCGATTCCATTATACAGAACGAGAGGATTCTAATGTCCTATTACAAGTGCGTAATGGACACAGGGCCTTGTACGAAGGATGGAAAGAATTTCAAACGTAAGTTTTTATATGGTATAGCGGACAACAGAGCAGGTGGGTCTCCTATATGGTGAGAGAACACCACTGTCCATAGACAGCCGTGCCACAACCTGAGAATTGGTTGTGGTTGTGTATTTTATACTCAATATCCTTACTTAGCGCAACATGTAGAAGTACCGTTTCAATTGCAGCTACTATTTCACGCCAACTATTCTGTCAGTGTATTTGTGTTTTGACATGAAAGACGATCTCATGAAGGTCGCGGGCAACCGCTGGATCAAGATCGCTCAAAATCGTAATAGGTGGGCGTCTTTGGGGGAGGCCTATATCCAGCAGTGGACTTGATGGGCTGATGATGATGATGATTTGTGTTATATATAGGTTTACCCATAGGAGAGCATGGCTAAAGCAGATTCTGATGCACACGTTCTCATTTTAATACGGTATCTATGCCCTTGATTTGTCAGAAGTCAAGTATTTCTTACGTTTAGTACAAGGACTTTATGCTGTTAGGTTGGTTGATATACGGTATTTGCTTTCTCCGTGTTCAATTCTCGTAAAGACTTTCACCATTTCTGTGTTTGCCACTAAAAGAAAGTGTGTTATTAGGAGAAACTTAAGTCCTAGTATTTGTAATTTTATATATTATCATTTATCTATAAAAGAAACAAATTTTCATTAATAACAATATATTTTTCATTAATTAACTTCAATTAACTTTCTGTATAAGTTAATGAACAGAGATTATGTAGGGTTAAAATTTAGGGAGTCTTTTAAAATAAAAAATATAGTGATCTTCGTTAATTTATTTTTACATCATAGTCCGACGAAACAACCCCATGACAACAAACTGAAAATCATCATCTTTCTTATAATTTGCTTAAGTTTATGATGACGCAACCATTGGACCGACTCGTCCGAAGTGATACAACGCGCTCACAGAATACTTAACATGAAACGGTAATTGTGTGAGTGATATTGGAGATCTTTAAAATGCCGCTTAAGTAGCGTAAAAAGCCGGCAACACAACCAATGCGTGGACTGTGGAGATGTTTTCCATGGGCAGCGGTATCCTCTTACTTAGGAGACCCACCTGCTCCGTTATCCGCTAAACTGTAAAAAAATAAATCTTTCCGACATATTAATGTTAGGACGTGTTTACCACGTAATAATACGTCGAATTTCGTTGAAATAATTCAATAGGAAAAATAAATTGTCACCTCCGATAGGTATGCATGGAGGTCCAAGGGGGAGGCCTATGTCCAACAGTGGATATAGGCCTCACCTTACGGATGATATGATGATGATGATGACTACAATAGGTTGTAATAAAATCTCTCTTGTTACAGGTGCACTACCGGAGACAATCCAAACAGCATGTGGCCGATGCACCCAAAAACAATGGGAGATTGTCAAAAAAATGCTACTCGGGATTCGAGCGAGGAGTGAATTATTATTCACGGATTTGTTAGACAAATATGACCCTACCGCGACAAATAGGGGCAAAATATACAACTACTTAGACTCTCCGAACTAAATTCATTGCGCTACGCGATATTTAGGACCCGTGCGCCAACCAATGCGCGGACTGTGGCGAAGTACTCCATGGGCGGCGGTGTTCTCTCACTATATAGGAGATCCACCTGCTCCGTTTCCGCTTTACCATAAAATAGACAACAATTGCCGTGGCTTTGCATTGACAATGGATACTGATCCATGGATGTTAAACATGAATAGAGAAGGAACTTTGTGAAACATTGAAATAGAGAGAAAAGCAGACTAAATTTAAAGAAGACAGACAATTGAAATCGAATCGTCTCCGCTCTAATTACTCGAATGACTAACCTTATTGTAGTACTACTAGTCCAACTACTAGTACAGTAGTAGTAGTAGTAGTAGAAGTCAGGTTATCAGGTCTGTCCAGTCACCCAAATCACGGAATCTTACTTATGGAATTCTATTACACTGTCCTACATTACATTTGCCCAACATTAGGGTTTGGGTTCCTGAATATCGTGTAGTATAAGGCTTTTAATGGTAATATGGTGATTAGTACTAGAATTGGATTGGTGTAACCATTTGTCGGTATGAAACCATGAAATCTTTCAAAATGGTACACAAAATTAGCATAAATATTTGCCATGATTTTAACTTATTTTGCATTTATACACTTAAGTTATTTAATTATTTTAAAATATTCAACGCCTGTGAAAAAAATAGCAATGTTTTGTCTAAGAATGTATATTTAGGATAATTTTTCTAATGTTATTGAATTGCTGTCGTATGTATAGAACATAAAATAAGTTTTATGATTCACAACAACGGGACAGTTCATATTTTTAAGGGATCATCGCCGCCCATGGACAACCACGCCACTATTCGTATGTCCCCTTTCGTTTGTTTGCTGTAGTATAATTTACGTTTTCTAAATATTTCAATAAATAAATCTGTCGTCGCTAAAAGAAATCTATTTTTGCGTTTTGTTTATCAGTAATAAAAGAAATAGCGTTCTAAACTGTCTTTCATTTGATTTATTAATATTTTTGTAATATATTACTATAAATAAATATTGCTAAAGTATAATATGTTACTTGATGGTATGATGGTCACCTCTGCTCATAAACCATACCGCTATCCGCACATTGATTGTGTTCAAGGCTCAACAGCCAGGAAATTATTAAAGGTACACCACAAATAAAAATAACATCTTATATAATTTTTAGCCAACATTTATTTATTAATTATTTAAAACCAAATTTAAAACCAAACCAAATACTTTTCTTACCCTAATCATTACTTAACTTCTGGAAGTGGAACATGAAGCTCGCGGTGTCGGGTGCGATCGTTCAACTGAAATGGTCCAACCGAAATTATATCACGAGGTCACGGATGAGTCAGCGTGAAATACTTATAATGTGTTTTAATGCGTGAGTGGGGATATACGGCCCTTGAAATTATACCGCTTAAGCGACGTAAAAAGCCGGCAACACAACTAATACACGGACTGTGGCGCGGTTGTTCATGGGCGGCAGTATTCTTTTACTATATAGGAGAGCCACCTGCTCCGAGAATTAAAAAAAATATTTATAAAGACAACCTTTTTGTTTTTGTGCAGCAGTAGGTACAAACATTGCGGAACACTGTATTAGAAGGCGGTTATTTTAATATTACAAGCAGACAGTCCACCTTTATTTATTATCGTATAGATATGTCAATATAAATTGTTCTTGAAACTGCATTTACATCCTCAATTTACAAATATAGTATTTTTCCACTGTACCTAGAGATTGCTTAGCTGATCTTTGAACAAGGTTGTCTGCTATTATCAAAGAACTGATCCATCAAACTGGATTGTATTTTGTACGTAACATATCATTAGATTACGTAAATAATCCAGTTTTCAAATACCCATATGAGTTTTCTATATTTATATTATATAGGAAATATTTTTTTTCTGTAGCGGACAACGGAGCAGGCGGATCTATATGGTATGGGAGAACACCGCCGTCCAAGAACAACTGTCTGTAAGTACCGATACACGTTGAGTATTCTGTGAGCCCGTGGTATCATTTCGGACAAGGCGGCCATATTAGTGCGTCAGCATATGTTTCAGTATGGATCTCCCACGAGTGAAAACTGATTGTTTTCACTGGTATTTTTATAGTATAGCGGAAAACAAAGAAGGTGGGTCTCCCATATGGTAAGAGAACATCGTAGCCCAAATAACCGCACCACAGTACGCGCGTCGGTTGTGTTGTCGAATTTTTACACTGTTTAAGTTTTCAAGTGCCTCTGATATACTCTCTGACTCTGCAGAACAGAGAACAACGCTTTTACGCTGAGTATTTAGTGATCCCGTGATATGACTTCGGACGAGCCGGCGAATTTCTGCGTAGCATATTTCAGCATGGCTCTCCTATATTTTTGTGGTTTTGATAACAAAGCTTTCATTATAAGCTCTTTATCCAAATGGCGTTCATACAGTGCACAGAGAATTAGGGTGGCGATTTTCAGTGAGCCCGTGATTGCATTTCGGACGAGCCAGCCGAATTGGTGCGATAGCGTATTCCTTATCATGGCTCTCCCACGGGTGCAAACAGGCTCTCAAATTTATTCAAGAAACTAAAGTTTAGGTAGACTTATATTAGAAAAGTAAACTTTACAACATTATTTAGTATTTTTTACGGATTATAAAAAAACTGCATCGTTTTTGTCATCTTATATCATCGAAACGACCTTTGAAATAGCACAAAAGTCATAACTGTATGCAAATAAATCAATTGCTAATGTATGTATGTTTGTAATACAACTTTTAGCTTCTTATAAAGGCTGTTGATGTATTTACATCAATTTTACTTATACATCCTTCAAAAATAGTTTTTCCGGTATGCATTACACAATTAATGGGGTTTGGTATTCATACATTTTTATAACTAATAAATTTTATTAATTACTTCTTTCATTCAACATGATCATCATCACTTCAGCCGTAAAACGTCCATGCTGGACATAGGCCTTCCCCTTGGACCTCCATGCATACCTGTAGGAGGCGACCTGCATGCAGAGTCTTCCGGCGACCTTTATAAGGTCGTCTGTCCACCTTGTGGTTGTCTTCTTTCATTACTTAAAACTAATTCATATTAGATTTTAAATCTCTTTGATTACTTGGGCGTCATTTTGGAGCTTTAAAGCACACGTGCTTTTGTTTTTGATAAATTGTATTATTTAATCATCATTACATAATAATCTTTTTATGTATTTATAGAAAATTTGGTTGGTATTTGGTTTTTTAGTAAAATATGTAAATAAATATGTTTTAATAAATTATGCAAATTATATTAACGATACACAGTGTATTATGAAAATTTGGCTGCCTGGTCTAACAGCTTTTCCCTACACAACCGGAAACTCCTAATTTAGTGTGAGTAAGGGTTCTAACTGCTACATACTATTTCTTTACTATTAATGATATTTACGAATAAATTACACGAAAACTCGAACTGGACATCTAGTGTTTAGATACTCTAGCACTTCTCGGTATTTGTAAAGACAAACAAGTCAGGTATAAAAGTGATTTATATGTTAGATCGAACACATATAGAGTTAAGATTTTAAACTGAACATTACTATGCAATCAATAGTGTTCCTCTGTTTGTTTGCACTTGCGTGCGCTCAAGACAAGTATGACAGTATCGATGTTGATGTTTCCGAAGTACTGGGTAACGAACGGCTCCTGTTGTCTTATTCGAAATGTTTAATAAACAAAGGACCATGCACCCCAGAAATTAAACGAATAAAAGGTATGTATACATCTTATTTACTCATTTTATGACTATAAAGTTAGCGTTGGCCAAATGCAAGACCAAGACAAAGACCGCATAATTTTAGCTCGACCAAGGCTGACCAAGTAAGACTTGAGCAAGAACAAGACTAAGCCTGCATGACTCGCGCGTCTTGCAGCTATTTTTTTGGCAGTGATTTTTGGAATTTTTCATTAAATCTTTAAACATATTTTATAAATCGAGTTTGTCTTTACTGTATATATTAATTCAATATATTGAATATAATACTTATATATTAATTCAAGCTCAAAATGTTCCTATTCTGATAGGTTTGTCTAAGATCTGAAGTAAACTTTAATAAATAATAATAGTCTAATAGGTAATTGGAAGACTTGCAAGACTCTTGCTGCAAGACCAAGACCAATACCAGGTGTATCAGTACAAGACCAAGACTAAGCTTAGTCTTGCATTTGGGCAACACTGCATTAAATCAATCTTATATTTCCTCCTAAATAAACATTTGTTATTGCAAAAACGACACACCAAGGGTTTTTTTCGCAGTACAGTCTATATAAGTACATCTTAAATCTGGCTAGTTTTAAATAATAATTAAATTAAATAGAAACTAAACTTTATCAGCCAAAACTCGGCGGAAGGTTTCAAAGGACACCCAGCCCTGAGAGTGTAATTTCTGTGCTTCCGTCCACGCTAAATTAAAAGAATCATCATTAAATTCTTCACCAATGTTTTCAAATACCTTTCTGATGGTTTTTGCATCTCGTTTTGCGTACATTTCGCGATGACTCACACCGAATAATGTCAAAACACTCGGGGATAGGCACGATTTAGCATCGGACTCCTGTGAAAGGTACACTCGGTCTGCTAAGCATAAACCATCAGGCGTTATTGGATAATCCTTGTCAAGATACCTACCAGATGGCACGCCGGCCATATATTTCGATGTATCTGCAACATTGTCACTACACATAATACTATATGTTGTTTGAAAATCCATAAAATCGTCATCAATATCGCTTATTCTCGGAAGTTCCGGTAATGGTTGCCTAAAGTTCAATATATGAATGAAGGTTTTATATTCAATTTTCGAGTCATCTAAAATGAACCATATTGACAACAGACTTTCAAGTAATTGCGTGTTGAATCGTATATATTTTGACTTACATGTATCGTAAATTATATCTTTCGGCAGCCAACCTGTTTTATCTGTGTCCAAATATTTTAGTTCTAGATAAAATTCTGGAAAGAAAGCACCATCAAACCGCTTAGACATACACTTTCGCAAAGTATTCAAATGTGCTAGGGATTCTTTTAATAGTCTTCTGTCTCGATTTAAATTACATGTGGCTAAGCACTCAGGTACTCCTACAGCATCTGGTGGTTCAACTTTTCCAAACGCAAATCCTTCTGGTACACAGCATATATTATTATTTGGATCGGTCGATACAGCCAACTTTGCAATATTTGTATCTGTGAATTTAGCTTTGATAATATGCGTTGGTGTTTTTAAACTGATTCCTGTATATATTCTATCATCTGTCAAGCAACATTTGACTCTTTTACTAGAAGAATCAATGTTCGTTCGCTTACCAAAAGTTTGATTCGGATTAAATGAGCAATAGTTACGCTGTGCTTGGATACCGCATCTCTTGGAACGTGGGACCTGGTCTTCTATAGTATGCGTGGGAAATATTACTTCATAAGCACTTATGTTTTGGTACCTACTGCCCATTGTTTTCGTGTAAATATTTAGACCTTCGGGTAGGTTACCTTTCGGATCTGGAAATTTACCCACTTCCTTTTTCCAGTATGAGTTGTAAAGTGTGCTTTTAAAGTCTTCAACTAATACTTGAAATTTTGTTTTAACCGGTGGGTTAATAAGGTCAGATGATTCACTAAACATTCCAGCATTTCTCATATCACGTGTCTTGGATGTTAATATTTGTTTTGGTGGTTCTGGCTTGATCGTATCATGGAGTAGAGCATCCACGTGGTCTTGCAGTTGATAGCATTCAATAACACTAGCGAACGATAAATCATTTGTATTTGGAACACCCGCAGCGCAAATTTTACCATCACGTTCAATAATATGATTGAAATTTCCTTTACCACCAGTGGTTCTATTTCTTGCATATTTAGCCATATCTGGAGTAACTTTTGTATGGTATCACAGTTATATAATCAAATGGTTTCTTGACAACGCTTGAGAAAACAAAAGAATAACAGCTGTGAGTCACTTGAGACGAATATGAAACTTTTTACAGACTATATGAGAACTCTAAACTGTAATGTCATTTAAGAATGACTTATTTTGCGTTACTTTAGTATTATTTTAATATGTGTTTTGATTACAGAGAAAGTTCCCGAAATATTAGAAACTAAGTGTGCAAAATGTACGGACAAGCAAAAGGAACTCGGCAAAGGTCTAGCTAAAGAGGTCAAAGAGAAACATCCAAAGATTTGGTCGGAAATCGTCGCGTATTATGACCCTCTAGGAAAGTACCAAAAGGAATTTGCAGACTTTTTGAATTAATGTTTTGCACTATTGATAAAATTAATACGAAATTAAACTGAAATTCAATATTAATTCATTTTTTTATTTACTATCATATATCTCAGGTTACACAAAAGTTATATAGGTAAATATACACAACTATATGTACATTAGCGCCATCTTTTTAATATAAACCATCAATATTATCTTATTGATAATAAAAAACTGTCTTAATATTAAAACAAATTTAATTATTAATTTGGGTACACCATACACAGAAAAATACTATCCTTTTTTATTATATAGCGGACAAGATCGGGTGTCATTGAAGTTATGATAGTCCATGAGCAATTGAACCAAAAATCAGTTGTTTTATGACTATCTAATCTGTTTTATGACCTTCATTGGACTTAGATTGAATCAACGCCCTATTAAACGTTTCATAACAAACCCAACCATCTGAATGAAACTTTTTAGCTTCCTCCCAAACCTTATCAAACTCTTCGTTTGTTAATATTTCCCCAGCTGCTGCGAAAACTCGTCTCACAACACTCTGATCACGTTTAGCGTACATATCTCTATGGTTGACATGATATAGCGTTAGTATGCTCGGACACAGACAAGCTTTCATATCGGACTCGTGTGGTAGACAGATCCTATCAGCTCGGCAGCAGCGTTCAGGTGTTACTGGAAAATCCATATCAAAATATCGACCAGATGGTAATCCAGCCATTCGACTTATATCCTCCTCTTTGCCCGGTTCCACCATCTCTGTATAAGTTGTAGAAAATGACAGACATTCATCAGGCATGTCTATAACTTTCGGCAGTTCCGGAGATGGCTCCCGATAATTTATCATATGCACAAATGTTTTGTATTCGATGTTTTGTCCATCAAATGCTTGCCACATAGACAACAACGGCTCAATCAGTGACGAATCGAATCGTATCAGTCTCTGAGCGCATAATTTATAAACTTCCTGTTTGGGCAACCAACCATTCTTTTCTTTATCAAAATACTTTATATTCAAATAAAAATCGCGAAAGAACGACGGCAAAAAACGTCTGGATAAAAATTTCCTAAGACAATTAAGATGTCCAAGACACTTTTTGAAGAAAAGCCGATCGGGGTTTAAATCACAATAGCATAAACACGCTGGTAGATTATCCGGTGGTTTCAACTTTCCGAACGAGTACCCCGGTGGTACGTTGTTTATATTATTATTGGGTGTTACAGCACAGCCCACTCTGGATTGATTGGCTTCTTCAGATTTAGCCTGAATGATATTCATAATGGTTTTACTGCCATTTCCTAGTACTACTCTGTCATCAGTTACGCAGCACTTGGCATACGTGCCACGTTTATCAACAAACGTTCTATGACCAAATGTCAAATCTCCATTATAAGGTGGTGAGCAGTATATTCGTTTTAATTGTACACCAGCTTCCTTTGAACGTGGTGTTTTATCTGGCGGTGGTATTTTTGGCATAACAACATCATATAACCTTCCGTGAAATGCTGTCTTCTTACCGAAGGTTGTACCAAAGGTGTCCATACCTTCTGGTAGCATTGGAATGGGATCTTGTACTCGCCCAAGTGGCTTCTTCCAGTATGATGTATATGATGTATCTTTGAAATCATCTACTAGTGTTTGGAATTTCGTTTTTATCGGTGGGTTTATTATCTCCGCTACCTGACCAAATTGACCAGCATAACGCTTGTCTCTGGGAATTGGATGACGTAGTGGTGGTACCGGTCTTGGAGGCTGTGGTGGTATTATCGCATCACTCATTAGAGCACCTACTTCATCTTTGAGTAAATAATGCTCAAGTGAGTCTGTTACTTTGTCGTCAGGTTGAGCGGACGGTAATCCAGCTGAACATATCTTCGGATCTCTTTCGATGAACATCCCTATATTACCTTTCCCACCAGAAGTAGATCGTTGGCAGTCGACCGGCATTATTTTATCAAATAAAAACTACTAAAAACTATAATAAGTATGAAGAATAAAACATCTAAAAATTACAGTTTAGACAGTTACAGTTGTGAACTTAGGCATCTGTCATTAATAAACAAAGAGTCTTAGGTTACATTGTATTAAAAAAAGGTTTGTAATGCAATAA